>BQNB010125100.1:2500-19826 GCA_026074375.1 Tanacetum coccineum
TGAAAGCATAGCTAATTGCCACTCGGTTTGTTTATGTAGTTTGGATAAGCAATTTGTATATTTAGTATTGAAAATAATGGGTGCTTCCATGTATTATTTTCACTTAGAGAATTAACAAAACATGCTAGATCATAAATGTTTTTGGTAATTTTGTGTATAACATATCTCGAAAATGAAATGATGCACGTAAAATCTAGAATTACAATCAATCTTATATCATTTTTTACAAACATGGCAGCATTTGCTTCTTTCGTATATTTAGAATTTAACATTATTTAGCTAAAAATTCTAAAAAAAGGTGAAAAGTGATAGCCTAATAGATCACAATTAGTTTGGCTATATAGGAATCCGACCATGTCAAGCTAGGGAGCTTGTTGGTCCAGATCATTTTACGCCGTCGCCGATGTGTCCATGCTCTTTGTAGTGAACCAAAACAACATGGCTTATTGTTTTTACAAGTGGCGATTAATTGTTCAACTAACAATAGGTATAGTATAACTTAACGACAACAATGACACGAAGTAGATAGTTTATGTAACTAACTAAAATATTCTTTTTTACTCGACTCTATATTTAATTAATACAATAAAAAAAGAGATATGGTAGCTATACAACACTGTATTGACATCATAAGAATGTTAATCGCTAAGAGTATTGTAGCCCATCATTTTTAGTTGTCACATACGTGTGTGTCATATCACCAAAATGAAAATTACACTTAATAGTATACAAAAAATTGTTTTCCAAAATGTTTGTGTTTGTCCTTGCAAAAATGTGTCCCATGAAATGCAGATTTACACAGCACCAAAATTGCCTCATAATGTGTCTTATAAAGTATTATTGATATTTGTCCTTGTTAAAAGTAAGCAAGATAGTATTTAAATGAAACTTACCCACATTATCACTCATGCAACTAATCTTAGCTTCCATATCTATCTGCATCTCTACTTGATCAATTTTTCTTTTTTGTTCTCCATCCAAACAATCTATCACTATACATTGACTTCATCATCATCATCATCATATTCTTTTAGTACCATAGTAATAGAAATAATGTGGAACATAAGGTCAAGATCAAGGCAGTCAGTGGCATCTATGATCACTGAAGATCAAATTAACGATCTAGTCTCAAATTTGCATCAACTACTTCCTGAAATGCGCCATCGCTGCTTTGACAAGGTAGCAGTTACCTCAATTTATATATTCAATATACACATACAGTGATACAAAGTTTAGAGTCTTTATGAACACTACCGTAGTTGCAGTTAATTACATAATTAGAGGAATAATGCCAAAATAATCTTTGCTTATTTTTAGTTTACACAACCAATGATCTATTCGTTATATAATCTGAACATGACAAATACAAATGACAATATGATTAATGGATGCAAGTATCAGCAGCCAGGGTATGGACGTTTCCTACTTACACAATGTGTACTCTGCATACTCAACTACAAAGATATGAGTAAGAGTGGGCTATTGTTAGTCAATCTTTATTGATAGCCTATAAAATAGCAACTTAATGACTATAATTATTTGACAGATTCTACGTACATTAGAAAAGAAAAGAAAAAGTAATGTGCATTATCAGTTCCAATGTACTAACTAACCTAAAATCACAAGTCAGTTGCACTTGTTTGAGTTTCATCAATTCCTTATGCCGTCTGTTTACCAATGTCTGTAAATGATAATCTCTAATAGTTATAAGTTGAGATGGATTAATCACATTATCAATGAGTTATGCATAAAAAAGGAATGAGAATAAGAAGGATGTGCAGCATGCTTATCTGCACGTGACTTGTTTGAGTTTCATCAATTCCATGTGCCGCCCGTTTACCAATGTCTGCAAATGATAATCTCTAATAGTTAAAAGTTGAGATGGATTAATCACATTACCAATGATTATGCATAAAAAAGGAATAAGAATAAGAAGGAATGAGAATAAGTTGGTAAAAGGAAAGCTAACTACCTTAGTAACGGTCCCCAATATAGCATCAAGATAAGAAATCGTGATGGATGATAATAGATTAATGCCATCTCTTTGAATCTCTGGAAAACACCATATTGTTATTGTTATCATGACTACTGTTAAGGGAAGCTGGGACATCATGGTCGTGCTCTCCTTTGTATGTTGTGATCACTGTGCAGCCTGTGCTTGTGCACTTGTAGTACCTCCTGTTACAAAATAATTAAGCTTTATTTCAGAACACTGATACTAAATATAACAATCTCAACCTGTAAATATAAAAAAAGGCAATAAAGCATTGATGGACTAACCCAGTCCATCTTGACCCATTACCAAGGTGGTTAACGGACACAAAAAGAAAGAAGAAAAATTAGAGTGTCTGGAAGCTGCTGAGTCATACCTTGATCCTTCCGTTGATGAAAAAGAGCTGCTAACAGGTGTAAGCTTCCCAAGATTGTGGCAACCCAAAATACCTATTTGAAAACAATTTCTTTTATGCATTGTGATACAATTACTATTTTTTTCTTGAAAGATATATGAAGTATTCGAACACTAATATACCAGCTAATATTTCACACTATCAAATATCAGGCGGTTTTTTCATTTCAGACCAGCTAACCCAAATCAAATAATACATTGAGAAACTCAAAGGTCTAGTTCGAGAAGAAAAACGCATTACATATTAGCAAATAGGGGGTGACGATCCTACTAATACGTACTTTACTATTGGCATCTGGAAATTACAATATGATACTCTCTCTTATGCTGAACTTATGGTATCACCAGCTTCATAATTCAAACAGGTGTATTGTTATCAAGTCACCTTTTTATGTGCTACCTGTTAGTTTACCTTTAACAATTAGCTTTGTGATAGAGGTGCTATTAATAAATTTTGATAAATACTTAAGGATATATACAATCTTGGAGCAAGAGGAATATGGGTCTTTGGTACACCTCCAATAGAGTGTTTGCTGTCACAAAGAACTCTTGCTGGTGGTAGACTTAGAGTGTGTGCAAAAGAGTATAATGAAGCAACCCTCAATTATAGCATTTTCTATTTATTCATTGCTGGTGTTATTCCAGGCCATAGGAGGACTTATATGAAAAGTTCAACTTGGAGATCCTTCATTAGTGGTTTTGGTTTCAGATTCTTTTGGTGGTTTATTTTTTGTACCAAATACGTTTTTTGATCATGCTTACTTTACACTTTATTTTGTTATGAGGCGACAGCCTAGAAGCTAATATCACAAGTTCTGATTCTTTTATTGGAAGCTACACCACTCATCAGAAACACAAACACGTACCTCGTTTTAGTAGCCGTCCTTCACTTGCAGCATCTGTAGCGTATTGCTGGTCGTAAAGCCATCGACATTCATCAATTGGAATAAACGTTACTTATTTGGAAGCTACAAAACTCATTAGAAACACAAACACGTACCTCGTTTTCGTAGTAATCCTTCACCTGCAGCACTGTAGCATCAGCAACAACGATGTCCAAACACCCTAAAACATAATAACATGACTAATAAACATATCATTTCATGATTTGTTATAAAATACTCAAAGAAGTTAAAGGTCAATACTGCAGAGATTTAATTGGATAGAAATCATCGAGTTCGTCTTTAACTGTAACAGCATACCATATTCTCAAGTTCTTAAGTAAAAGTTCCAGCAAAGAAATTAGTTTCACACTTGCCTCTATGTTTGTCAACATTGACAACAGATCCTTGCATTGATCAAGCTTAGAATGATTGTTTGCTGTTGTGCTAGCAAGTTCAGATGCCAATGAATTCACGTGCTCCACCTGTTCATTATTGGTGGTATTAATTTTTTTATATGATGATGGCGGTTTTCGGTTTCATGTCTACAGGAAACGAAAAAATACCTTGATGTCATAGCCTCGTCATTCTCATCAGCAAATTATTCCTTTGAGCCATATCTTATGATGTCATCCAGCTCTTCCTACATGGCGCATCCATACACCTTTGTAGACCTGAGCAAAAAGTGACATCAAAAATATATGATAAGATCGAAATAGGTAACTCCTGCTACCTGATGGTCATGTTAACCGTAACACTTTTTGTAATAAAAAAAATATATTTCCTCATATACGATCAAATTAGTTATTATTATTAGGGTTTCTGCATAGGACACTTTGCGCGACTTTCAACCCATTTGACATGTTTCCCTTTTAGCCATTTTTAGTGTTTGACTCGTGAAAACACATAAAACACAACCGAAATAAAACCTATTAATAAGTAAATGGACCTGAACTTCTACCTTTAGTTAACTATGTACATCAAAGCTTAATTTAGAAAAAAGCTAACCTGCTTTTCCAAACAAAGTAAAAAAAGAAAAGACAAGGAAAAAAAAACCAAACATGTGCTGGGCTCCTAATCTTAGTTACATACATTTGCACTTTTGGCTGGACCTTTTTTAGCATATAACCAATTGAGTTGCGGTGTGCCCAAGTGAAAGCTTTGTGAAAATATAAACTCTTTTATACAACGCGGCGCCTCCTAGAAATATCAAATATGTAATATGTATGAAGGTTACCTGTACCAGCACCAAGTTCTAATGCCGCAATCACATCAAACTCAGTGGAAGTGAACATCTTTTTTTTTTTTTTTGGTAAAAAGGTGAATTTTATTACCAACACACAGAGATTATGTTACAACTTAATAGGCATTGGACATTTTCCAATCCTAATACAAAGAAAAAAACCTTCATCCGATATCGGACAAGCAATACAACTATTACATCCTAATCTCTGTTACATACAAAATTCAGAATATACATCTAGTCTTAAACCATTAGTCAGTGTAACCAATGTTTAAAAGCTAGGCAACCATGTGAGAAACCTCCTGATTATGCTACATTTCCCCCTATAAACACCCACCCTATGATCACTGATCCATAGGGGCTCTTATAGAGGGCATCACAAACCAAGAGAAAAACTCACTGTTCTCACTGAGATCCAGCACCACTAAGCTACATAATCAGGAGCTTTTTGTTGGGCTCCTACTTTGGGCCAGTTTATTGGGCTTTCATTTTGGGCCGGCTCAATTGATTTTTTTTAAATAATAAAACTTGTTGGCACAAAATAGGGAGAAAAATATTATAAAAAGTATCGATTTATTCAGTATAGTCATCACTTATACATTGTACAAATGTATAAGTATCGGTGAGTGACAAATTCCGTATATTTAAGCTACCCACAAGATCCCTATGTAATTATCGTTAGCCTATATGATAAACTATCAAGATTCGACACTAACCTGGTGACAGCCGATGACCAATAACGAAGCATAACTGGGATGAAAAATGCACAAATGGAACTTATTTCCGTTACAGCTAAGATCATGTACGCATTCCCTTTCGTTCCATGACATCATAGAACAGACACGAACCGAGTCCTCACTGACTGATGCCAAATACTCACCACTCGGGTCCCAACAAATAGAATAGACAGGCTTTGTATGTCCCTATACCATCATTTTATATTAGTAATTAGTAGCCGAAAGTGAAAGGGAATAAAAATAAAGAGTGCAGTAACGAACATGTTCTTGATGGTCGAACTGTTGGGTTTCCCACATAACCATGTTTTATGTAGCATCTACTAAAAATCTTCCATGTCGTGGCTGGAATCTCACTTGGGTCATTCCTCCCTGATCCAAGAAAATAATATAACAACAATGTTTCAAAAAATAATACCAGTCCCGGTTGGGCACCCTTTGATGGGTTATTGAATTCCTTGTTCTTTGTTCTTTGTGTGGTTTCTTCCATTCACCACAACGAGATCGCCATCACAATGTTTCTTTAATAATCTTACCTTAAACACACGAGCACAACTACCATTCTTTAGAATCACCATCAATTTTGACTTCGTGCCTACTGATTATCCCATGCAATTTCCCAGCATATTTTTCGAAGCTATATTTGTACATTAAAGAACTCCTTTGTGCTCTCTTCCTTTTGCTGCCACAATTTTTGCAATAGGAGAAAGTTGTTTAAACCACAAGCGATAAGGTTAGTCATCCTGAATTAAAAGAACCATTAGCCCATTTATAAATTTACAAAAAATTATTTAAAAAGATCAAAGTCTCAAGTGAATTACATATGATTCCGACAAACAATTGTTTTAATACGCATAATAAGTATAAACTCACCTGAATATGGAGAATGGTGTCACGAGTGTAGATGACATCAAACGTATCATCTGGATACGATTTTTTGGTACAATCAGCAACCTCGAATGTTTTTCTGGAATGACAAATACAAACCCTAGTGATGATGTCGCATTACGGCGTGGCATTAAATAGTCAAATGCGTCCTGTTATATATAATATATGTGTGTGTATATATATATATATAGGGATGGGATCATGAGAAAACCTCATCTCGGTGGAAAACCTAGAAAACCCATCAATTGCCTTTGGATCAAGTCTCTTCCCCTTCTTTTTTTTAACCCTAAACTACAGGGGGTTGTTTGTAACTTTCTTTATTCTTTAAGGGTGAGATTGTATTTCATTTAATTTTATATATTTATATAAATATATAATTTTATTAATTTTAAAAAATTCAAAAATTTATAAAAAATCCGAAATTTTAAAAAAAAAATTAGAAAATTTAAAATTTGAAAATTCAAAAATATGAAAAAAAATCGAAAATTAATTTTTTTTTTCGAAAATTAGGAAAAAAATAATTTCGAAAATTTGAAAAAAAAAATCGATTTTTTTCAAATCGAATATTTGAAAAAAAGTTCGAAAATTTGATAAAACAAATCGATATTTTTTTTTAAAATTTGAAAAAGAGTTCAGAAAACTGAAAAAAAAAATCGAAAATTTAAAAAAATCGATATTTGTCAAATCAAAAATTTGAAAAAATGTTCGAAAATTTGAAAAAAAAGTTCAAAATTTTGAAAAAAAATCGATATATTTTTTGAAATTTTGAAAAAAAGTTCGAAAATAAGAAAAAAAGTTCGAAAATTTGAAAAAAAATCGATATTTTTCAAATCGAATGTTTGAAAAAAAGATCGAAAATTTGAAATAACAAATCTATTTTTTTTGAAAATTTGAAAAAAAGTTCAAAAAATTGAAAAAAAAATTCGAAAATTTGGAAAATTTTCGAAAATTAGAAAAAATCGATTGTTTCAAATCAAAAATTTGAAAAAAAGTTCGAAAATTTTGAAAAAAAAATTCGAAAATTTGAAAAAAATAGATATTTATTTTTGAAAAAAAGTTCAAAAACTTGAAAGAAAGTTCGAAAATAAGAAAAAAAGTTCGAAAATTTGAAAAAAAATCGATATTTTTCAAATCGAATATTTGAAAAAAAGTTCGAAAATTTGAAAAAAAATCGATATTTTTCAAATCGAATATTTGAAAAAAAGTTCAAAAATTTGAAAAACAAATCGATAATTTTTTTTTGAAAAATTGAAAAAAGTTCAAAATTTTGAAAAAAAAAATCAAAAATTTGAAAATATCGATATTTTTCAAATCGAAAAATTGAAAAAAAGTTTGAAAAATTGAAATTTTGATAAAAAATTTCGGAATTCTTTTTTTTTTCAAAAATTTCAGATTTAGAACGACATGTTCTATGGAATCATTATCTACCGAAGATGTTGATTTGATTCGGATTAGTACTTCGTCAAGGTGGATAATGAGAGTTTCCTATATCCTCAAAGGTTTCTTTGTTAAGCATTATGATATGTTTTCTTTTGTAGGTTCTAGGAAAAACATTTTTGTCAGACTTTGGGTTGAACTAAATGTTGACGATAAGGATGATTTGTTAATAAGACATACTGCAAGTATGTTCTTAGAAGAAAAAAAATTATTATTATTATGACATATAAAAGTAAAATGATTTCAATAATATTTTAACATGTTATGTCAAAAGTATATACTTTAAAGTAGTTATATTATGACAAGAATAAATAGTGAAAAATGATATGCACCTAGAAGTAAATAAAAACAATTCTATATAATGGAAAGTGGTGAAGGATGAGCAAGAACAGAGAGAGAAGGTGTTGAGATAAGGTTGATAAGGACGGTTTAGAATAATATATCGTTTGCACTAACAATGACACTTGTGATTGGATTGCATGTGTTTGGTTGTCAATGTTGATGAACAAAGGTGGAGTGTGAGACGAGGTGGTAGTTCTTTCATAGTGAAAGAAAAATAAAAGACACAACAATGTGGTAACTTAATAGCACTTGAAGATTATGATAACCGGTAATATTTCCAGGGTTAAGTATTATAAAATATTATAGTTTTGTATTTTGAAATCTTTCGATCTTGTCAGTTTTCCTGATGAAAGCTGAAAAGTTGACTTCTGTTGACTACTTTTGCGTAAAACGGTTTCGGTTTAACCGGGAGTCTGATGAAGTATTGAGTTCGTAAATGAATCATTTTTTGATTCAGTTTTCTGTTTTAGAGTGGATTTGAGGTTTTTAGTGCTTTCTGGGAAGTTTTCTCGCGTTTAGCGAAAAATCGTCACGCAGCGCGTACCGGCACGGCAGTTTATTCGAGTATGAAGATTAATGAAATGGAATGTGTTAATGGGTTTATTTATTTAATAAATTCATATTAATGAAATAACATTGATTTAAATCATAAATCTTGATTATGAGATTTGAAAATTATCAGAAAAACGGTTGTTTTCGTGAAGTTCGATAAAAGACTGCAACGGTCATAAAAAGGTGAAATGTTGGTTGAAAATAAGTTGTCAAGTCATATTTTGTGATTTGGAGTGTTTTAAAATGGATGAGCAAGGTTCGGTTGAGTTTTGTCAAAAATTCATGTTTTCGGTCCGGAGTCGACCGATAACGGCTCAAAATGGATTTTTATAGCAATTTAAGGTGATAAGTGTCATGTGAATAACCCAGGTTTATGGAAAAATAATTTTAAACGCAATAGAAATGATAACTAAGTTTGCTTGACGTTTTAAATAGATGAAAATTTGTATTTTTAAGTGATCCCACACAAAAAGGAAGACTTGAGGCCTCCTAGGATGCTTGGACGCCTATATTGGATAAGATGGAACAAGAAGGCTAAAATTTTGCTAGTATGTTCCCTTGGTACACATATATTCCTCCACCTTAACAAATTTTTCATCATTCTCTTATTTTCAAAACAACAAAAAATTATCTCTCTTCCTCTCTCTACAAATCGGACGAACCACAAAGAGGGGAAAAATAAAGATTTTGAAGATTTTCACAAGAACACGGGTTAAAACTAGTTAGTGGGTTGATAGTTAGTAGACGCAGGTTATATAAAAGGTGTACAAATTCGTTCCTTCCGCGTCAAAACCGAACAAAGGTCATCCAAACTTGTAAGTTTTCTAAAATTTGTTAAAAGTTGTAGTTTTGTAGTTATTATAGTGTTAATACACTAGTTGTGCAAGTTGATCATCAAAAAGGTCAAAACTTGAAATCGAAAGTGTAAAAAGGGGTGCTTGTTCGACGGCTAAAAAAAGGAAAGAAAGAAAAGATTTTTGAGTTTAAATAAAATGGTTATTGTGGTAATTTTTTCATTTATGAAAATGCGTTTAATAAAAGTGCTTATTTTGATGATTGCTGATTTAATAAGCTAGGTTATAGTTATCTTGGTATGTATGTTTCGGTTTGGGCTTGGCCCAAGTAAGGGTCCGTTTTGGTTGTGTGGTACGCGCCAAGGAGGGTTGACCCATCTTGGGTTTGCTTATTGGACTTGGTTAATGGATTTGGATATTTGATTGGTTAAAGATGAAATAGGGTTTGGTTTTTTTGAGTTATTGGGCTTGGTTTTGGTTTTGGCTTATTTTGAGCTTATGATTTTCGGCTTATATATTAAGCCTATAGCTTTTTTTGGTTTTTGGCTATATTATTAAGGTTATAGCATATTTGGTTTTCGGCTCCTTTTATTTATTAGCTTATAGCTTATTTTGGTTTTTGGCTTATATATTAAGCTTATAGCTTATTTGGTTTTCGGCTTATATATTAAGCTTATAGCTTATTTGGTTTTCGGCTTATATATAAAGCCTATAGCTTATTTGGTTTTCGGCTTATATATTAAGCTTATGGCTTATTTTCGATTTGGCTTAATGGGCTTAAGGACCATTGGATTTGGGGTTATATTTTTAGACTTATGAAAAGAGGTATGGATTAAGTCTTTACTATTGGGCTAAGTATTTAAGACCATAATGGGCCATAAGGTCAATGACAGTAGTAATGAATTAGTGGACTATTAAATGGACTAAAAGATTTGTGTTGGACTAAGAGGGATTTTGTTGGACTTGTCGAATGTAAAGGGATTATTTTTCTATGGTTTGATAAAACATGTTGAAGGTATTGATGTTGACGGAAAATGTCGGGTTTGTGAAAAGTATTTTGGATTAAGGTTTAAGACCTTGAAAAAAGTCGTAAAAACGTACGGGTCATGCCGAATTTTTGAAAGAATTATATACTTAGAGATTTTGTTAAAAAGAGATGAAGTTTTTAATATTTTGATAATATATAGTCATTTTACTTGAAGATTTAATACGAGGCGAAAGACTGTAAATCTCAAAAATTTTTATTTATTTAATATTTATATTGTTGTGTCGATTTATTGAGAAAAGTAAAGGATAAGTTTTATGGGAGATTTAGTGTCGAAACGAAAACCATTGGACATATTTAATGACGAGACGTTGTATACCGTTAGCCCGATAATAAGACGGTAAAATAATAATAAAATATTATTAATTATATTATAAATTATAATTATTTGTATGTGTTGTATATATTTAAATTGTACCGTTTGAATGGATTGAGTGTTTGAGTTGTATTTGTATTATGTCGCCTTTGCCCAATTGTTTTTTGAGTCGTTTTCGTATAATTACACACATGTCCAAATTATGAAGTAAAGTTTTGATAACGGGATAAGTCTTGTTACTAATAATACGTAATTTTTTAAGATTTAACGGTATGTCTAAAACTAGTTATTATTCTAATCCAATTAAAAATTGATTTTTTGGATGAAATGCTTATTTTCTATTTAACTATAAACACATTTACATAATATAATATTATCCTATAATTTCAAATTATATATTAAAAAATGATCATAATTCTTGTTACAAATTTCTCATTCTAATAAAAAAAATTATTATCATCCATATATATAAATTTGCTCTTTGTTTATCTTTCTTAAATACTTATATTACTTGCTCCCCTCATAAATACCATAAAATCTATTTTTTACCATATAACACCACATATAAAATAACACAATATCCATTCACCTATAATCACAATTTTAAAATTATCAATTTTACACCCATATATTATCTCATCTGTTTCTTCCATCAATATACCTATTATTTTATTACATAAATAATTTATCTTCAATTTTTACTCCCTAACCAACAAATTTGTCAGTCATCTATTGTGACGCGGATTGTATCTGCTACTCCTTTTACTGTATTATGTCTGCCCCTAAATTTTAGATGCACCAGATGGCTCCGGACTTATAGGACCGAGAAAGTTACATATTCGTGCATGTGACATGCGTGTGAAGCCTATGTCTTGGATTGTTTGCATATATTCACTTGGGTCATATAGCACTATAGTCCACTTGCCCCTAAAATATTGGCACACAAATTAGTGTTAAGGTCAACCTCCCGACGTCCACCCAACATTATTGTTCTGAATTTACCGCACCCCCCCCCCCCCCCCCCCCCCCCCCCCCCCACCTCCCCCGCTATCATTTTCAGGTGTGTCCAATCAAAGGTATGTGAATGGTATTGAAAGAGAAAAGATGTAACCCAAGGGGACTGAGTCGAGATGGTCATGATTAATGTATTTTGTCAAGTTTTTAACTTGTAAAATTTCTGTAAACTCAAGTTTCATGATTGTAAATTATAAAGTGTATGATCTTGTATCTTGTGCGATGAATGGTATCGTCGCATTCCGGTGTGTCCGCCAACTGCGGGGATTGTGACAGATGGTTAAATTTCAGAGCTAAGTTATAGAGAATGCCTTGGGTTTTTATAAAAAATAAAAAGTTAACTAAACCAAAGAAGTGAAGTCTATTTTTAGTAAAGGTCTCGAACATGGCGAATGTCAAATGACCCCAGCAGTTCATAGTATTTTTCCTAAATTACGCATAACCTGATCAACTATGCTTAATTTAGGAAGGACTATGAAATGATGGGGTTAGTTTTCTAAAGTTATGTTAGGGGAAGGAAGGGATGTGTGAGTAACGTGACCACCTGGAAATGATAGGATGTAAAGTGATGAGAACACTTGCGAGTGTTTAGATTGAGATTATGTTGATTTTAGGATTGCCATGATGCCTTAGTAGTAGTAGTGTGCGATGCCTTGAGAATGTAAGTGAAATTGTCGCGGGTAGCGATGATTGATTGATTGATGTTGGCCATGCTTGCCTTAGTGTAGTGCGTGTTTCCTTGAGAAATTTTGTGGATAGTCGCAGATAGCGACGTGATTTGGGAATATGCTTTTATGGATTATGTGTTTTATGTGTTGACCAGTTGTGCTTGTTCGGTATTGAACCTGGTCGGTGATTATTCATTGTTCGTATTCTTCCCGATATATTTAATATATATATATATATATATATATATTTATATATATATATATATATATATATATATATATATATAGTATATATATATATATATTATATATATATATATATATATATATATATATGACTAGATATGTATATATACGGTTACAAACGTCTAATTTCAAACGCTATAATGATTTGTATATGTAAGCATAATGATGCTGATAATTTGAATAATAATATTTTATACTTATACCCTTTTATCGTGTTATCACATGATGTCCACCCTAGTGTTTGTTGACCCAGAAAGTTCCACCCAAGCTGACGGAGCTCAAAGCTCCAGAGTGCCCGTACCACTTCTTGAGGATCCATATGAGGCATTAGGCAGGCTTATTTAGATGGGGTTTACGAACACTGTGAGTCCAAGCCTTTTGAGGACCTCATTGATACTGAGACACTTGAGTTACCCCTTACTATAGCACCACCTACATCACTATCTGAGAGTACATTACCCGTTTTGGGTTCCTATTCTCCACAGGACTGCACGTATGGCTTTCGTGCGCGCTCCACGCATGCGTTGGGCCTCTCTGCCAATATGGCAGAGGTGGCAGCTATGTCTGAGTCCGCGTTCCGTAAGAGGTTTAGGTCCTCTTACGAGAGTTCGCCATCTGTGTCACCACCGCCTGCAAACCTTCTTCTCATAAGCGTATATAGGGGTTACGTTGAGTTATGTAGAGGATAGTGAGAAGGATGATGATGAGAAGGATGAGGAGATAGAGGAGAGTTTGGATTCTGACAGTGTGAGTGAGGACGCAGAGGACGAGGGTCCTACTGCAAAGGATAAGGATCCTGCTACAGGGGATGAGGGTCTTGTTGCAAGGGTCGAGGGCCCCGGTATGGATTATAAGAGTTATGGTATAGATGATGAGAGTCGTGGGTTAGACGATGAGGGTCATAGTATAGAGAGTGATAGTCTTAGTTTAGAGGAAGAGGAGGAGGCTATACCTGAGGGTCAGCTGCAGGCAGCTCCGGTTGTAGGGACAGTTGTGAGCGCGCCTTTAGGACTTGGGTATGAAGCGTTGAGGCACCGAGAGTTAGCATTGGAGGAGGATCATGTATAAAGTACGTTTGAGATCGGACAACGTTCTGGATCTGCACCAAATTCCGAGAGACCTGGGAGGGTGTCAACATCTAGACAGCCCACACTCACTACATGGACAGACCCGGAAGACAGTATGATTTATATTGATGTTCCTGCTTACCCACCACCAGCACCACCTGTATAGACACCACCTTCACCCGAGTGGACGTCTGGTTCACTTCCCATTTCTCTATCACCTTCTATTGTACCTTCACCATTTCATCATCTATGATACCGTTGACTGTACCATCACCTATAGCTTCACCCGCTACGGGTGAGACTGAGGGATTTTTGACTGAGCTGGGAGCCTAAGTCGAGATGCAAGGGGGATTGATTCATGATCATGCAGTACGATTGGAGGATCTATCGCCTGCTATGTTTGAGAGGTATGATAGGGACATAAGAGAGTTATTTACTAGGTCGGGGGCGGTTAGGGATGAGATTTTCTCCTAGAGGTACCGGTTTAGGAACTTAGAGTACGAGCTAGAGAGGGTTACAGTGACATTTAGAGCAATATGGAGACCAGTGTTAGCCCTAGAGTCATAGGCTGGTCAGACGGATGCACAGAGAGCATCTCTGTGGCATGCCATCAGTGATGTACAGGGAGAGAACCAGGATTTGCGGTTACAGCTTGCTGAGGAGAGACGTGCGTGATTAGAGTTGGCCGAGGTTGTTGATAGTATGAGGAGAGGGCAGGAGCCTAGAGGAGATGCGTAGGGTATATGAGGTTTGGATTAGTAGCTGTGTATATCACTAAATCGGGTAGTATCGGTTAGTGTCGGTTATGATTAGAAAAGTTTCTTTTGTGTTGGTAGTTATGGTGAATCATTCTAGTTATTAGGTGATTTGTATGGAAATCGTTTCATATTAGTGAAGGAAAATTTTGTTTGATAATTCGTGGATAGCGGTATTTTGTGTTGTTTCGTGTTAGCTTGAGGGCGCAGTTTTGCCCATGTGTGAGTGCATTGCAATTGGTTACTCGTGATAGAGCGGATACCCACTTTCTTATTAGGATTGGGCGTATGATGTAGTTAGTATACTTTTGTAAGCTCAAAATGTATTTGGATTGATCGATTATACCATCTTGTTAAGAGATCTAATAGAAGGTAATAGACCGTGGATGGTCATGAGGAGTATTGGAAAGAGTTGTGATAATCAGTCAAGAAATCTGATCATACTTTTGATCGTGTAAACTTTTGAGAGGTACTTTGGCCTACCTAAGTGATGTGAGATATAGGTCACCCGTTGAGTAGGAGAGATTTGGAAAAGTTTAAAGCGTATAATGATGTGGTTTAGATTGTGAAACGGCCTTCCTAGAAGGGTAGGACCAGGACTGTTTGACCAAGTAAGGTTTACTTGGGGATTTTGAGTGAGTAAGTGTTGGTATAGTAGAATGTGAGTCGCGTTGTGTAGGACGTATACCATGTAGGGTTAGTCCCGTTGGTTGGATAACCGGAAAGATTTAGCAATGCCAATTCTGATAGAGTTGTCGTCACATCAAGGATGTGATCGTATCCTGACACCCGACTGAGACAGAGAGACCTAAGTTTGAGAAAGTGTGAATCTAAGAGATAGCATGAGAGGCTATCGTAATTTTGTAACCGGGTATGGATTGACCGTGAGAAAGTGTAGGATTGGGTTGTGGAAAGACTTAGTCTTTAGAGGGATCTTAAGAAACCTCGCTTGAATAGACTAAATCCTAGTGATTGATGTGATTCTTTGAGGAATGGAATTTCCTGTCAGTATTGTGAATTGATGATTTTAGTTGAATTTTGAGGTGAAATTCCTTTAAGGGGGTGAGACTGTGATAACCGGTAATATTTCCAGGGTTAAGTATTATAAAATATTATAGTTTTGTATTTTGAAGTCTTTCGATCTTGTCAGTTTTCGTGATGAAAGGTGAAAAGTTGACTTATGTTGACTATTTTTGCGTAAAACGGTTTCGGTTTAACCGGGAGTCTGATGAAGTATTGAGTTCGTAAATGAATAATTTTTTGATTCATTTTTCTGTTTTAGAGTGGATTTGAGGTTTTCAGTGCTTTCCGGGAAGTTTTCTCGCGTTTAGCGAAAAATTGTCACGCAGCGCGTACCGACACGACACTTTATTTGAGTATGGAGATTCATGAAGTTGGGAATGTGTTAATGGGTTTATCTATTTAATAAATTCATATTAAGGAAATAACATTGATTTAAATCGTAAATCGTGAGTGTGAGATTTGAAAATTATCAGAAAAACGGTTATTTTCGTGAAGTTCGATAAAAGACTGTAACGGTCGTAAAAAGGTAAAATGTTGGTTGAAAATAAGTTGTCAATTCATATTTTATGATTTGGAGTGTTTTTAAATGGATGAGCAAGGTTCGGTTGAGTTTTGTCAAAAAATTATGTTTTCGGTCCGGAATCGGCCGATAACGGCTCAAAATGAATTTTTGTAGCAATTTAAGGTGATAAGTGTCGTGTGAATAACCCAGGTTTATGGAAAAATGATTTTAAACGCAATGGAAATGATAACTAAGTTTGGTTGATGTTTTAAATAGATAAAAATTGAGTTTTTAAGTGATCCCGACACAAAAAGGAAGACCTGAGACTCTCCTAGGATGCTTGGACGCCTAGGTGGATAGGGAGGGACAAGAAGGCTAAAATTTTGATAGTATGCTCCCTTGGTACACATATATTCCTCCACCTTAACAAATTTTTCATCATTCTCTCATTTTCAAAACAACAACAAAAATTCTATCTCTTCCTCTCTCTCTACAAATCGAACGAACCACAAGGAGGGGAAAAACAAAGATTTTGAAGATTTTCACAAGAACACGGGTTAAGAATAGTTAGTGGGTTGATAGTTAGTAGACGCGGGTTATATAAAAGGTGTACAAATTCGTTCCTTTCGCGTCAAAACCGAACCAAGGTCATCCAAACTTGTAAGTTTTCTAAAATTTGTTAAAAGTTGTACTTTTGTGGTTATTATGGTGTTAATACACTAGTTGTACAAGTTGATAGTCAAAAAGGTCGAAACTTGAAATCAAAAGTGTAAAAAGGGGTGTTTGTTCGACGGCTAAAAAAAAGGAAAGAAAGAAAAGATTTTTGAGTTTAAATAAAATGGTTGTAGTGGTAATTTTTCATTTTATGAAAATGTGTAAAAAGGGCTTATTTTGATGATTTGCTTATTTAATAAACCAGGTTATAGCTTATTTGGGTATGTATGTTTTTTGTTTGGGCTTGGCCCAAGTAAGGGTCCGTTTGGTTGTGTGTTCTGGCGCCAAGGTGGGCTTGACCCACTTGGTTTGCTTATTGGACTTGGTTAATGTATTTGGATATTTGATTTGGTTAATGGATTGAAATAATGGGTTTGGTTTTTCTTGGTTATTGGGTTTGGTTTTGGTTTCGGCTTATTTTGAGCTTATGACTTTCGGCTTATATATTAAGCCTATAGCTTATTTGGTTTTCGGCTTATATATTAAGCTTATAGCTAATTTGGTTTTCGGCTTATATATTAAGCTTTTAGCTTATTTAGTTTTCGGCTTATATATTATGCTTATAGCTTATTTGGTTTTTGGCTTATATATTATGCTTATAGCTTATTTGGTTTTTGGCTTATATATTAAGCCTATAGCTTATTTGGTTTTCGGCTTATATATTAAGCTTATGGCTTATTTTCGATTTGGCTTAATGG
>BQNB010125101.1:0-19825 GCA_026074375.1 Tanacetum coccineum
GTTTGACTTTCTTTATCCCGTGTTTATTAAGTTCTTTTGATATGAAATTGATTATGTTTATATGAGAATGAATACATGATCTATCTGTTATATGTGAT
Organism: Tanacetum coccineum; assembly: GCA_026074375.1. Classification (NCBI taxonomy): domain Eukaryota; kingdom Viridiplantae; phylum Streptophyta; class Magnoliopsida; order Asterales; family Asteraceae; genus Tanacetum; species Tanacetum coccineum. Next base: position 99 of record BQNB010125101.1, read on the forward strand.
TATGTTTCACATCAAATGTGTTATATTTGACTATATCTCTCGTAAATTTCACCACAGCACACTAGGGTATTGTTTATAATACTCATGGTCGATCTTCGGATTAACCCCAATAGTGAAGTGGATTACTATACTAGTACTTGTACTACGTGTGGTTTTCTCGAGGCACTTAATCTCATTCGAGATGATTTTCCAAAAATAATAGTAATGATGTGTGCAGATTTTATAAACATTTTTGCTACAGATTTTTACACGTCATTATCTATTGATTCTCAAAATAACACAATGCCTTTGCAAACTGAACTTCCCAGACAAAAGTTCTTTTGAGTCTACTTTGAAATAATTTGACTAAGCTATTAGGGCTAGTTGTCACCTAAAAACTGATAATGCATCCCTTTAGCAAATCAATGTATCTTCGGAGATCAAGGTTATCTTACTAAAAGGAAAACTCATTCTCATGTGAAACAATTGTTTTCTGAAAAGTTTTTCTTCCATACAAATGATGCTATTTCTCTAAAGATTGGTTAAGATGAACACTTTTAAAGCATGAGAAAATTGAAAATTCTTGTTCATTCTTCCATCTTTTATCTCATAGAAATAGTATCCAATAACTTAATTTTAAGTGAGGATAACTAAAAACAGAACGAGAGATAAAAATCGTATGTGAATAGAAAAGAGCATACTTCTTGTGTCAGCAAAAGCAAGAATAAAGGCACATGAGAAATAAAATGACATAAGTATGGACAAAAAGAAATGCCCGTCCATACACAACAGACAGAGTGAATAAAAACAGAAAATGAAATAAATGTTTTTTTAAGTTTGTATTCATGTGAAACTAATCAAAGTTTGAATCTTATTCTCAGAAGTTCAACATGTCAAGAACAAATTCTCAAGCTGAAATTGTCTCTAAAGTACAGCTGGTTCCACGTGCTAACAGACTTGTCATCAAGAAGAACAACCAACGTGTCGCTTCCGATTCACATATCATCGATACCATGCTGAGATTTGTTGTTGAAATTCTAAGACACCACAAGCTATACAATCCAGTTTCTTAACAGCAACTGTACCGATCATTTACCTACACTAGTTTTGGACAACCATCAATAACAACAAAAACAACCACACATTCACTTTCGAACTAGACACTCATACTTTCACTCTCACACCTGGACTACTCAGAATTGTATTGCAGATGCCTCCACCTGATCCCAACAACACTTATATCAAACCTCTCTCAGAAATTCAAATTCTTGAATTCATTAAGACACTTGGTTATGAGGAAGATCCCGAAACAAAGATGATTTTCGTTTCTAAAATTATAGCCACAAGACTTCATCAACCATGGAGAGCTATTTTGAGTGTACTCAACAGATGTATTATGGGAAAAGACTCAAGCTGGGACACAGTTAGACTTCTAATACTTCAGATATTATGAGGTATCGTTCACTCTACCAATTTAGATTTTGCATCATTAATTTAGGACGAATTCAAATGGCAAACAGTTAAAAGATCATCCAGACCTTCAAAGATGTCTAAGCTGTTGTACACTCGCTTCACCAAACTTATCATTGACTACCTTCTTTCACTCAACAAGAGTATTCCTTGCAGATCAGACTCTAAGTTGCATAGTTCACAAGATGATCATCCTATAAACAAATTGTTATTCATAACTAATAGTGAATACAAGTTTGGAATGGAAGTTCCCGATGCAATGATCAGTGATGCAATCAAGTAGAAAGCAGGGTAGACGTATTATATAGCTAAGAAAGTGGAAAGTGAGAAAGCTAAAATTGTTGATAAACCAAAAGAGCAACACGTATCTCCAATCAAAAGTGGAAGAGGAAAAGGTTTTATATGTTATGGTGATCAAGTAGCAAATATTCCCAACAAACTCAAGAAAGATGTTGTGCCAAGGAAAACAAGATCTCTTACTATCACTGAAGAAACAGTTGTAGGTAAACTTGCAAACTCCATCAGTATTCAAGAACCACGCTCTCAACAACGTCAAAGAATTCAATTGACAATTGACATCCTAACTGACGAAGCCGTTGCAGATATGTACAATGAGTGGGGATAGAAACTCAAAGGTCTCACAGTTGAAGATCTAACAGTTTAGTCATTGTTAGACTTATAGAAAAGATCAAAAGCTAGCAGACTAGAGAGCTTAAGGTAAAATAAGCAACCAGTTATAGGAGAAGGATCGAGTGCTGCTCACAACAAATACTATTCTTCATCAGATACTCTGCTAGTGATGCAACACTCTACTCTTCAAGTTCAAATAAAAGTGCAAATGAAACTGATGATGCTGACGAATCTGATATGGACTTATCTCATGATAATCCACAAGAAGATGATGATGATGCAAGGTATGGAGTGTTCATGCATAACAAGTCTACTGCAACACCCAATTCTACCTACCTCAGTCTGACGGTTACAAGTTCCTCGCTAGACTTCATTCAGACCTTACTAGATGAAACACCTGCAAATGAATTAACGAATTTTATGAGTCATCAAGTGTATACTAATGCTCAAACAACCTCAGTGGTGTATAACCCAGAGGGAAATCCTGAGCTAACAAGCTATACATCAGGTGCATCTGAAGTACCACTTGGTACCTATGTAGATGTTCTAGCAACAAAAACTTTTATGTAAGAAATGTTCCCAGACGAGAATGCTCATCGTATAACATCTCTACCACCAAAGAAAATTCCCTATCCTATAACATATCCCCAACCAAGCTCACTACAAGCCAAAGTAAAGAAGCTGATGCAAAAGGCTAAAAAGAATATGAGGAAGTTCAACTTCAAGAAGGCAGTCACATAGAAATTCAAGGAATATGATCAGAAGCTAGAAGCTGTTACAAATTTCAATGTTTATGAAGCATTTGAAAACGCCGTCCAAGCAAAAGTTCTGACAGAAATCAAAAAGCTTCTACCTACTCATATCCTAAATGCCATTGCAAATTATGTTAAGCCTCGCCTTAACACCTTCGTGCTCGAAGTAATGAAAACCAACCAAATCAATCTCTTTACTCAATCATCCACCTCCACTGATGATCTCTTAGAAATGGACTTAAAGTTAAAGTTGTTAAACCAAACTTACTTGAACAAGTCAAATGACACTCATACAACTCATCAACAACTTTATGACACACTTTATGATCCATCATTCTCGATCAAGATGCACTCGATGCTCAATCATCCTTTCACAAAAGGTCTCACGACAATCAAGATCTTCCTAATAATCGTGAGTGGGAGAACAAGAAGAAACGTCAAAAGGATGTTAGCGAACCATCTTTTAGATGACAAGGTGAAATAGATCTCCTGTGTTTATAGTAGAAGATGATACACCTGCCATGAAACCCCTGGATAAAGCAGATACTCTTATCCAAAAACATTCCAACCCAGAATGGTTTCCAAAGAAGTCGGGGTTAGCTAAAAGGAATACAACATGGTTTGATTTATTCTTGAAATCAAACATTGATAAGGATGAAAATCATATTCTTAGACCATCAACTGTCGCCATAGCAAAGAAGTTTAAAGAACTGATCCAGAAAGACGTGCTTACAATAGCAGATTTTAAAGGTGCAGGATTAGAACGGCTAAAGGTGTAGTACAACAATGATGTGGAACTCGAATACCATGTTAGTCAACTCAAAGTAGCAGTATTATCAGAAGCATAGTGGAATAGTGATGAAGGAGATGTCTCTAAACCCATATCACTTGAACCACACATGTCGAAAAGTACAAAAGCACATCCTTGCTTCTACAACAACAATTACACTTACCTTGTGGATCTCAGCACAGAAGAGAAACACACTACTTCTATCACTAAGCATTATGCTGCGAGATACTGTAAAGAAGGTACTGAAGAGAGGGTCCCTGAAAGATGGAGCAAAGAAGTTCGTCGCTATCACTTTGAAGCTCTTAATGGTATACACCACTGGGATGATAAAAGAATTGATTTCTTCAAAGCAGGAATGAGTGCCGTAACTGAAAGAAACGTCTTTTTAGTTTTAAGGATCAAATCAGTTATTCATATAGATGTCAAGAAGAAATGGGGTTATGGTTTTCTAACATCAATTGTAGTCAAGCGATTCGATGATAAAGAGTATGAATTCAGCTATGCAGATCTACCTAGACTTAGTGTGAATGATGTTGAAGATATGTACTTGCTCCAAGTCCAAGATAAGCTACGCCATCTCCCATTGGAATTTGTGAAAGACTTTAACAATTCTCTTCTCATGTTCATCAGAAGAACCGTAATCAAGAACAGGGTAGAAGATATTTAGCTTGGAGTGGAAAGCTATCAGAGAACTCTCAACCTTACCAAACCCACAATGTTCTTCGAAGGAATCGACCAAAGGATACCATTTACGATGACTGCAACGCATAAGGGGGTCATGTATCTTAACCAATACAACATAAAATCTCTCATGAAGCTAAGTGAAGTGAAGAAGTTTAGTGATGGTACACTTGTGAAGATTTAAGAAAATCTGATTGACATGTTGTCAAAGAACAAGCTGGGCAGCAGCAACAAAATGGTTGAAGGTAAGATACTGGACCAACTATGATGTCAAGATTTCAAGAGAGATACTGAAGAAGATTAATGAGGTACTCAGGCACAGAGAGCAGTTTAAAAGGCTTGAGGAGTATGTAGGAGGACATTCCAAGACTATATTCCCTGAACCTTTGTAAGGCCTTTGTAATCATCCCTTATGGGAAGATTGTTAGAAACATAGAAAGTATTGATTACATGGCCTATTTATCTTGTATTAATAGTGTAGGGATTTAATAGTGCAAATAGGGAAAGACTATTATGTAATATGTAATAACCCTTAATTTCTTCCTAGTCCCTCATTCCTTCCTATAAAAGGAGGGCTAAGGAAGGTGTAGGATCCCAAGATCATTCCATGGATGAATCACAAGATCAATGGCACAAAAGATTAAACATTAAAGAACTTTTGATTGAAAAAAATAAGAGTGGCTACAAACCCTAAAAGATGAAGAATAATAATGAAGTAGCTAACCTAATTTTGACTAAACTAGGTGTATTTATACTAAAAGGATTAGCCTTTGAGGGCTTTCTTTTGGGCTTTTTACATCTTGGCCCGTATACATAATATTACACGCTTAAACGAGCTAGACTTTTGTCTTGTATCTTCGAGTGACCGAAGCTTCTTTGTTCGGGTCCATTTATGTGATCCTAATAGAAGGGTTAATGGTTGGTAGATTTTCTCTTTCTAATATAATATCTCTTTCTTTTATCTAATCTCCATCTCCTCTCTCCTCACCTCTCTCCCTCTAGAGGTGTGTGTTTCTCTCTCTAAAACTTTCTAGTGTAGTTCTTTGTCACTCATATTAGTGTATTTATATCAGAACCATAGCCTATTCCTTCTACATACAGCTGATATCTATCCCAGCTAACGAGTATGTTTTCAAGTGATCTTCGACTTCCTTGATGATGTCTTTGACTTGAATATGTCTGTGGTTGCTCGCTGAGGCTTTGCACTTAGTGAGTCCTTCAATACCTACTGATGCCATTTAGCTAGTCATACAATACTTAGCTTAATTTCTGTTTAAATCTAGGCACTGGTCATTGAGCACTGAATTGGCCCAACAATCTCTCCCTATTTGAATATAAATTATGCTAAGTAAAAAAATTATAGTAAGTGAGACACAGCTTCTTCTTACACATAATTTAACAAAAGTAACTTTTATTCATTCATTACATTTGTTGGCCCAGACCATCTAAGTTATCTTTTACAACCTTCCTAGCATCAGTCACATCATTTTTGGCCTTAATTGTCAGTTCTAATTTTGTGAACATTTCTTCTGCCTCTAGACAACCCCTCTGAATGGTGTTCTGATGTCTGATCAGCTGAGCAGTAGTGGTCAGGTGGAACTCTTCTTCTCTCTAAAAAACCAAGTTAAAATTACCATTATAGAAAAAGATCCATGATTCAGGTTCCCTGATGACTAGTCCTCTAGTACCTTTTACCCCTGGAAGAGGAATTAAATTCCTTTGCATTCCATCCACAATAATGTTATCTTTTACAAAGACTTCCTGGATGATTTCAGAGCTTCTTTTTCGTTTCTACTTAGCAGCGGAAAGCCTAAAGGCTGTTAATTCATATGGTGGAAGAATGCCTAGTTTCTCAACCTGAGTCTTGATCTACTCAAACTTAGCCTTAAGGTTTCTAAGCAGAAGATCATTGGACTTGCTTTTAACCTTGAATGCCAAAGAATGAATTTCAATCCACTCAATAAATCCTTGTTGCTTTAACATAAATTTTTCATAAACTGTGAGACTCAGTGGTTGTTTGTTCCTCTCTATTCTTATAATTGCATCTTTGGTGACTCTATTAATTTTGTAGCTGATCTTTGTGATTAGAAGTTTGTCAGCCTTGTAGGTGATGTAGTGATTGTACTCGTCAAGCATCTTTTTTCTTTTAGCCTTAAATTCAGCTAGCTTTTAAGCTTGGGCTTGTATTTGAGTTGGAGACAGTTTCTTCAGCTTCTGCTCTGATTTCTCTTATTTAGATTTTAGGTCAGCTAGCTTCTTTATCTTTGTCAATTGAGCTTGAGCATCTTCTAGAGTCATCTTCTTACCAAAGACGCTAAATTGATGAAGGTTTAGCATTTTGGGGTCAGATCCTTCTTGTTCTATCAGAGGCATGAGGAGCTTCATTGGTTCTTCCTCAATAGATATGCCTTTTCCTTTATTTTCATCTTTGGGAGGAGTTAGAGAGTATTCAGATGAGGTTGTCTGAAATAGGCTATCTGTAAATTATTCCAGAGTTATGTTTTAAGGCAAGATCATGCTCAGAGGGTTTGGTATCAAAAACTTTAGTCTTTTAGAAGGGGGTTCTTCTTCTGAAGTATTTTTCTCTAAACCTTTCTCTTTTGAGTTGTGAACAATCAAAGCTAAGGACATGAGTGGAACTTGTTCAGTGACAAGGGAAGGTTGTTTAATGACTAGGGGAGCTTCTTCAGAAATTAACAGTTCTTGTGCTGGTGGCTTCTCCCCCTGAGCCTCAGCCATAGCTACTTCAGCACTAGCGATATTGATTTGTTGAGGCTCCTCCCGAGCTGGTACAGAGATCTCAAGATAAGAGTCTGTGGGATCTTTTGGGTCAGGGTTTGCCTTTTCCCACTTCTCCCCCTCAACATTAGCCTTACAAAAGACTTTTGCTGACTCAAGAAGGTGAACCATATTTTGCATCAGGGTAGTCATATCCTAAACATAGACATAGTTTTGATCAATTATGTTGGTACAGTAATTGAGTTTTTCATGAACCTCATCTATTCCCTGTCTGACCTTTGTTTGAATAGAAGACCCATCTTTTTATTTAGAACTCTGCTCAGCTCTTTTTGCATTGTGACACACCTTGAACTCTCAAGTTTGTTAAAGGCATTGAACTATCTATTTATGGGCTTGACAGTCTGCTTGACAGAATCAGTAATTATCTTAAGTATGGGAAGCTTCAAACTTTCAAAGATAAGATCTGGCAGAGTTACTTTGAGAGACTCAGTAATTATCTTAGGTTTGTCAGCCACTTTCTGAGTTATAGAAGATTCAAGTTGTTGTACCTGTGTAGTGAGGGAGCTGATTTCATTACGAAGATGACCAAGAGGGTCTGATGACTTGGCAGTGGAAGTATTTAGATTAGTTATCTCATCAATGAGATTATCAACAATGACCTCATCACTCTAAGTTAAAATAACCTTAGGTTCAGTGTACTCAGTCCCCTCAATATTGGAATCATTAGTCCCAAACCTAGAGATTAACACCATTTTATCATCAGGAATCGAGTGTAAATCAGAATCACCTGGTTCCTCCACACGATGATCTATATTATCATACTCTGCCCCTAAGAATATGATTTGATCTTCATCATCCATCTGATTTGGTTGGAACCTCTTAATTATTTTAATCTCAAACTCAGTATCATATGGGCTTTTAGAATCCTCTATAGCAGCGCTTTATTTTTTATCATATGCATCCATTAGTTGTTTAAAAGACACATCACCATGTGAAATTAGCCCAGATGACTTCACCTCTATTTCAACATTTTATTCTTGTACCTGCATAAATTTTGTTAGTTAAAAAGGTGAATTTGTAATGAGGGGAAAGATCACCATTCACTGCCCCTAAGAAGACTGTGTATGATTATCCAGTCCCCTCAAAGTTTAAGACTTTGGAACTCTTTTTATTTGTTTTGGAGACCCCTAAGTCTGAGTGAAGTTCAGTTCATACAGGGGTCAACTTTCATGCATAAATAGCTTAATCCAACAAAGTCTAGAGCTGTTAGAGTCAAACATCAGGCATTTTAAGCCTTTCAGTAAGATCCCTTGAGTGCAGACACAGAGTGTATAGAAGATTTAGGATGTAAAGTGCTGACACAAACTCTCTATTGGGTCGGGGGTAGCCCTTAACTTCACCACTCTCTCCTAGAGAAGTTTAAGAGTGGTTGCTTATAGTGCCCCTTATATTTAAAACTGTTACCTTTTCGGCATTAGCGGTTTGAGGCTGGTTTACTTGATCCTCTGCCAACTCGGAGGCTCCTAGACTCTGGGTAGCATTAGCGGTGGCCACTGTTTCCTCAGCAGGCTGAGTCTTAGTGACTTGTTTCTTTTGAGGTTCATCCCTGGCCCATTTTGAAGACTTTGGTTTGAAAGAAGGTGGGTTATCTTCTTCTTTGGCTTTAGGTCAGTTGGTGCTTTAGACTAAATGACAGGTTGCACAGAGGTCCTGGATGAGGACTTATCAGCTGCGTCATTAGCATTCACCTCCCTAGAGGGTGGGAGCAAAGTCTTAATAGGATCTAGAGAAAGCTCAGCCACTTTGCACATATGAGCAGTTAAAGCAGTTTCATTCTCAAGTATGGGTTTAAAAGAAAGGGCTGTAATGTGATAAGGTTTCAATGTCTTGAGGTTATCATTGATGTAAGCTTCTCCTAGTAGATGTTCCATGATGAAAGAAAAATATCTTGTATAATAGATGTTAGATTTTGTTTCCTTTTTGCCAATCACAGGGTGTAACTGGGCAATCCGATCAGAGAATAAAATACTTGCTATGCAAACACTGAGCCCCCAACACAGGCAATACACGATAGTTTGTTGATTGACATTTAGCTGATCATGAGATCCCTGCATGCCTCCCAGACATTTCACGATGTACTGCATCAGAACCCTCAATTTCGGTGAAAAATACTTGATTTTCATCGGGGATGAATTAATGAGGTTAGAAGATGAAAGAGAGGTATCGTTCTCATTAATAAGTCCTAGAGTTGCTAGACCAGCCTTTACTATCTCCTTTGGGGGAATTGAAACAAAGTCCTCACTACATTTTAACCCAATGACAAATGAAAACACATCAAGATCAAATGAAAGTGGTTTGTCAAAATGAGAGAGAGTAAAGGTGATTGATTTTGTTGCGGTATCTGCCTCAGATGTATACTAGAATTCCCAAAGGTATTTAGGGTAGTAAACCAATGGTTGTTTAGTTAAAGTAGCATATATACAACTTTTTGAAAGAAACTAAAGCATGGGATGGTAAAAAGTGTTTTTAGATTCAAACAAGGCAATCCCATTGTTAAAGTTGATGGTACCATCTTCCACTTCAAAATGAACGTTTTGAGCGGGTGTGAGTTGTTTTGGTTGTTGTGATTACGAAGAGGATTCTAAAGCCATTGTTGTTTACAAGAGAAAGGTTTTGCTTCATTTTGGATGAAAGGATTTGTGAGAGATGATGAAGTTGGTAGTTTTGGGGTTTTGATTGTAAAAAGTGGCGTGTATGTGAAAATGGTGAATAGTTTATACCAAAAAAATTTATATGTTTAAAAAGAAAAGTTTTTTGAGTTTCGCATTAAATGGAGTGGTAAATCTGTCACAAAACGTGGGCCCCCTTGTCCCTTCGTAATTTCCGCATTTTCTAAGAAAGTTGGTAAAAAACTTTTGAGTAAATCTAAATTTAATATTAAGAATATTTGTCTTTGAACTAGGTAGTTACATTTAAGTTACCTTAAAAACATTTAATATTTAAGTCAGTGAATCACTTAAAGCCTTTTTCTTATCAGAGACATGTTTTTTAATATTGAGCATACTCAACTCAGCGACCAATCAAGTAAAGCTAGGCTCAGCTAGTGGTTTAGTAAAAGTATTAGCTAGTTGTAAATTAGTAGGTACAAAATCAAGCTCAATATCGCCTTTTAAAATGTGGTCTCTGATGAAGCAATACTTGATGTCAATATGTTTTGTCCTAAAGTGTAGTATTAGATTGTTTGAAATGGCAATGACACTTGTATTATCACAAAAATATGGGCACCTTGTCATAGAGAACATCATAGTCAGCCAGTTGACTCTTGATACAAAGGACTTGAGCACAACATCCAGCCGCAGTGACATACTCAGCCTTAGCTGATGACATTGCCACAAAGCTTTGCTTCTTTGCACTCCAACATACTAACTTTCCAGCAAGTATTTGACAATCCCCTGAGGTACTCTTTCTATCTAGGTTACATCCAGCATAGTCTGAGTTAGAGTATGCTTTCAGATCAAACCCTGATCCTTTTGGATACTAGAGGCCTAGATTTGGAGTTCCTTTAAGATACCTAAAAATTCTTTTTACAGCAACAAGATGGGATTCATTGGGGTTAGCTTGGTACCTAGCACAAAGACATATGGAAAATTGGATATCAGGTCAGCTAGCTGTAAGATACATCATTGACCCTATCATGCCTATGAACAACGTCTCATTAACAAAGACCTTTGACTCATCAGGGCCCAAATTGTTTGAGGGAAGCATAGGGCATTTCACTAAGGCACTATTAGCTATATCATACTTTTTGAGTAAATCTTTAACATATTTTTCTTGGAAAACAGAGATTCCTATGAAATCTTTTTTAATTTGAAAACCCAAAAAATAAGTTAACTCACCCATCATACTCATTTCATATTTTTTAGTCATCAGCTTGGCAAATTGTTTACTAAGTGTTACATTAGTTGACTCAAAAATGATATCATTTACATATATCTGTACAATTATGACATCACTCTTAGTTTTATAAGTAAAAAGAGTGTTGTCAATGGTACCTCTGACAAACTTGTGCTGAATAAGGAATTTTAAAAGAGCTTCATACCATGCTCTGAGTGCTTGCTTTAGCACGTAGAGAGATTTATTCAACTTACAAACATGATTGGGAAATTCACTACTTTCAAACCTAGGAGGTTGTTGAACATACACCTCCTCTGAGATTTTCCATTTTAAAAATGCACTTTTCACATCCATCTGATGCACTATAAAACCCATGTAGGCTGCATAAGCAAGAAAGATCCTAATGGCTTCTAGTCTTGTAACAGGTACAAAAGTTTCTTCATAATCAATCCCTTCTTGTTGATTATAACCCTGAGAAACCAGCCTTGCCTTGTTCTTTATAGGGTTAATATACAAACAGGGTACTAAAGTTTCCAAAAAAGTTGTCCTAAGTAACTAGAGTTCCATTTTGTTCATCTAAGTTACTAATGTTCACATGACCGGTTGATAACGTTACTCCTAATTTTTCCACTTACTACTACCGGTTATAGTCAAACGTGGCTTTAACAAATATTTTATTTATTTTTTTAATAATTGACTTTTTATAAAATAAACTAGGGTCAATCCCCATTGTTCTAAACACATTTTTTAATCAAAACCCTAAAACACACACACATCCCTTCTTCACTGGGTTACTTCAAATTGAATCTCAATCATAGTTGTCATTTTCCCAAAAAGGTACGATCTGCTCCATAAATATTTAATTGAAGTGTTGTTTACTGTTAATTAGAGTTTTCTATAAAAAAGTTAGGGTTTTTTAAAATTAACACTTGTTATTTAATTATCTTGTTTTAGATGGCATCTTCGTCATCATCTTCCAGTTATCTCTTAAGATTACATCGTGGAGGTGTATTTGTAAGGGATCCTTTTTATTATGATTATAAAATGTTATCTAAGATTCCAAATATTTATATGGGTGGAATGAACTTTGTTGGTTTTGTCAAACTTTTAGTGAATGAATGTTCAAGTGATATCAAACAGTTTTTTTATCATGTTGCTAGTTTATCGTTAAAGTTAGGTTTGAGAACCTTAAAAAATGATGAAGACTTAGCTAAATGTGTTGAGTTAGGTGCTAAAAATGATAATGTCTTAGATATATATGTGTCTCACAGTGTATTTGATTTTTTTAATGCCACTTCTAGTAGTCAACAACATGTAGGCAATGTTGAACACAATGATGACAGTGACAGTGATTTAGATGATGTATTTATTTATGATAGTGAAAGTAAAGAGAGTGAAACTACTAGTGTTGATCATTTATCTGATGGCGAAGAAGAAGTTTATGATGCTAGGACTAGGAAACTAGACACTGCACCTAAAAATGTTTGATGCTAACTTTCTGAGTAGGATATACAATAGGTTACCTAGGGATGGCTATGCTTAAAAAGATGTGTCTGCTAAAAAAGATGTGTCTCACGAGGATAACCTAGGTGATCACTGGCCAATCCATGATCCTACTATCAAATGGAAGTTAATGAGACCTGTTTTAGGTGAAAAGTATTAGTCTCCTGAACAACTTAAAAGAGCATTAGTATTTTATGCTGAAAAATATGTGTCTAATGAGGATAACCTTGTAGAAATTAGAATGTCATTCCAAGTGGTGAGAGCAGGTTTGGAGTAAGAAATGGTTATGAAGGGTTCAAGGTAGATGAAAGATCAAGGACTTACTCTTGTAGGGGTTGACAATTATCTGGTATTCCCTATGAACATGGTACAACAACTATATACTTCTACACAAAGACCCTAAAAATTATGTGTCTGACTGGTATAACAAGGATGTTTTTGTTAATGCTTGTAACCATTAAATTGAGGGGATGAATGGAATGGATTAATGGCCTACTACTGGTTATCAAAAGCCCCTACCTCTGATTGTAAGAAGAATGCCTAGAAGACCAGCACATAAAAGAAAGAGAGATGCCATGGAAGATGATGGGAATAAGACCAGGATAAGTAAAAAGGGACAACTAAATCATTGCACATTGTATAAAAAATAAGACATAATCAAAGGGCTTGCCTATGTAAACCTAAAGGGACTACAAGTGTTAGGAAAGTGACTGCAACAGGTAAGATTATGACTGCAAGTGTTGGGAAAGTGACAGTAGCAAGTGAGATTGTGACCGCAAGTGGTGGCAATGTAACTGTAAGTGATGACTTAGTATCTCAAGGGGTGGAAATGTGACTGTAAGAGGTGGTAATATGTCTACAAGAGGAGGTAAAGCGACTGCAAAAGGGTGGGATTATGATGGCAAATGGGGCAATGTGTCTGTAAGGGGTGGGAAAGGTTACTACAAGTGGAGGGAAAGTGACTGCAAGGGGAGGGAAAGTGTTTGAAAGGGGTGGGAAAGTATCTGCAATGGGTGAAAAGTAACTTCAACACCATCAACACCATCTACACCACCTCCTGGATTTGAGATGTCTACATCAGATACTGCAATTAGAGCAGTGAGGACAAGTGGAGGTGCTATCAAACTTAAGGAAGGTGTGTAGATTAGATCACATAAGAAAGAAAGGTCAAGCTATGCAGATACTAGGAGTAGCAACATCAACAAGCTAAGGACAGTTAATGGCAAGGTAGTTAGTAGTAAAGGAAGAGGGGATGGATCTAAGTCAAGAATGTATCCTTTTAGTATTAGGCCAATAGGATTTGGTATGTCTTGGGATCCAATTGATGGCCAGACTATGTTAGGAGTTAGTTTACTCTCATTCATCCCCTTTAATTTCATCTTTATGTATTAAACCTAAAATACTTAAACTAATCTAAGTTTTTTTAAATGCAGAGTAGTATGGGTCTTCCTAGACATGCATGGCCTGAAGGTATTACACCACAAGATTGCATTATCCATGCTGCTACTCAGTCTGAGATTGCATTAAGCCACTCACAACTTGTTGAATCCTAAGAAGAAGAACCAAGGAAACAACAACAACCAAGACAGCAAGAACCAAGGCAACAAGAACCAAGGTAACTACCAAGGAGAACCTTAGAAAGGATTGCACAGGTCATGTTTAACAAGCCTCCAGCACCTGGACCTGGATTGGATCCAGATGATGCAATTTCAATAGAGTAATGGGTAGGTTTGACTTAGATTGGCAAGCCAACTGTTAGGTAATTTTGTACATGTGCCAATTTACTAATGTGGTAAAACACTGTCATTTGTAATGTAATGTAGGAATTATGGACGATACTTGTTAAACACTGTCTTTTGTATTCCTATGTTGGAATTCAGGATCCTACTTGTATCAGTTATGTAATCTTATGTCAGCTTATTTAAGCTTATGTTGTGTTTTTTTGTTATTCATTTGATCATTACAGTATAAATAATAAAACATTTGATCATTACAGAATAAACAATCAGAATAAAACCATAAAAACCATAGAAACTTAATAATTTCATTACTTAGATAAAAACAAGAGTTATCATACATCAAATCTTAAAAAAGACTTCTTACACCATTAGCAACCAACATTACATCCACAAACCAAAACAACCTTACACCTAACCTTGTTGAAGATGTGTCGGGAAGACCTTGAACTGAGGGATGAATTTCAGCTTGAGTATCAGCCATTTCGAGTTGTTTTCTTCGTCATTGAACTCAGAATCAAGCTTTTCCTTGGTGCCGGGCGCATTTTGTTGATCCAGTAGGTGGAGGATCTGTGACCATTAGGGAGTGTGGTGTAGGGCCATTCTGAATGGATTATTTTCCATATAAGCTTCCACATTTGGTTTCCATCGATTTGTACCTGGTATACGAATCTTCATGTTTTAGTAATCATTTTCAACAACATGGGTGGAGGGGTATCTGATACCTGCGGGCATTTGTGCTTCTTCATTGGTTCGCCATGGATTAACTTCTGTGTATGAATGATTGATCTTGATGTGACTGTTGATTGATGACTTGGTGTGAGGTTTATGATTTTCGGGTAAATTTAAGATACAGTTAATTGCTGTTTTGTAAGGGCCCTCAAACTGACTCCGAATGGCCATAATAAATGACTGGGCTCTCGTCATAGAGGAAGTGTCAGGCACATTACCGACCTTCTGGTCTCCTCTCTCTCCCCTTTCACACTAAATCAAATCACAACTTCCTTTTCTTGTTCTTCCCTTTTCTTGAAGTTGGGCCGTTTACGAGCTGGTATAAAAATTTCGGAACAATCCGACACAAAAATTATTTTTGCGGCAGATCATGCTAACGAACTTAGCTTGATGTCAAAACGCATTGAATTGTCAAAACGTAACAAAGGTTGTCATCAAAACGCAAGGGATTATCAAAACGCAACATAGGTTTGTCAAAAACGCAATGGATTGTCAAACGCAATGGACACTTATGGTCACAAACGCAATGGAATCGTTCAAACGCAACCCTGTATATCAAACGGCAATAACTTTAGTGCTCAAAAACGCAATTTGCCCTTGCTCAAAACGCATATGGATAAAATTTTTTGCCAAGCGTAACGTTTAGTCAAAACGCAAGAGTGGTCTTCAAAACGCAACCTGTATATCAAAACGCAACCCTATATGCTCAAAACGCAACCTGAATTCTCAAAACGCAACATGAAGATCCTCAAAACGCAATATGAAGATGCTCAAAACGCAATCAAGAAAAACTCTTCTATATGTCACGAAAATTTTGTAAATCCACAAATAGTTTGCCAATTCAATTCGAACCACAATTAAACGTACGCCCCTTTATTTTTTGTGATTACTTTCGATCAAGACAAAAAAAAAATCCGAACCCCACTTTTTTTTAAAAAATTCGGTTAAAAAACACATCCAAACAATCACTTTTGGCTCTGATACCAATTGTAGGATCCCTAGATCATTCCATAGATTAAACACAAGATCATAGCACAAAAGATTTAAACATTTTTAAAAAAAAAAAAAAATAAAAAAATCAGGGGAAAAAAAAAGACTTTTGAATTGAAAGATAACTAGAAGTGGCATACAAACCTAAGATGAAAAATATTATGGAGTAGCTAACCTAAAAATGAAAATAAAAATGGCTTTATATAGCCTTATAATGAGACCTAAAGAGGCCTTTGGGCTTTGATGGGCTTTTTCATTAATGGCCCGTTTACAATAATATTACACGCTTAAACGAGCTAGACTTTTGTCGTGTATCTTCGAGTGACCGAAGCTTCTTTGTTCGGGTCCATTTATGTGATCCTAACAAATAGCTTCGAGAAGCCCCATTTTTACCATTTTTAACTATATATACTTATTCCTACACATTTTTGTTATTTCTCATTTTTTTAAGCAACTAACTTATTTGACTTTCGTTATTTTCATAACCGTTAGTGATCATAGAACAAGATGCATTTCGATCCGAAAATGCCCCAAAAAGGATAAATTCATCGTCCCCGACTTTTCACTCGCTCCAAACCAAGCTTAAAACAAAATCACCGTTAAATATCAGCTAGATGCTAACACTACTCATATTTACAGCTTGTGAACTTTTCACTCCTGACAATTATTATATATTAGGTGAATGTGCCATTTTGAATTTTAACATGCGATCAATCGTTTGCCAAAAATTCTTCATGTTTCACGTTCCGCACGAGAATAATGTGTTTGAAGCGCCACGAAGATTCATCCCATGTAGCGACTTTCGTCTCGGCACATCCCAACCTTGCGGCTAAGTGACCAGGCTTTTGACACCCCACAAAGACTAGTACCGGGACTCACGGACCTTAGGTTTCAAAAACTCTTTGGTTTCTCGGTATCTACATAGGCTTATTTAAAAACTAAAATGATATAGTAAGTTCAAAATATATTTAAATTTAACAAAGAGATCTTACACTTATTATTTTTCACACTTAATATTAAAATAAAATTGATGCAATTGTACCCCTGACCTTTGTTAAAGGACTTGCAACATAGGTTGTGAACGAAAAGATGAGGAAAACTTTTATCAGTCTGGTTTATTATTTCTTCTTCGTAGGCTTTTCTTTAGAAGGTTGCTATATGGTGTGAGCCGACAGATGCAAGCAAAGTTTATCAGGCCCACAGTTTATTATTCATTATATTTTTTTTTCATTTTTTCATCATATTTCATATATATATATATATATATATATATATATATATATATATATATAAATATATATATTATATACATTTTTCTTTTGCATTTTACTTTTATTTCACGATATATAGAGACTTCTTTTTGAAAAATAAGTTTTTAACTAAGACCATAAAATTACTTGCTATCAACTACATAAATTTATTAGATTTAGTGTAATCTCAAAATAAGGCAGTATTATTAGTCCGGTTAGGTGCGCTTAGGGAGAAAAGCTACAATATTTACATACATGAGCTCTTAGCTTTCCTATTAAACCCTTGTTTAGCATACAATCATAATTAACTCATATCATTTTAGTTCTTCTGCCAAGATTAGCGAAAAGCTTAGATTCTAAAAAGTTAAGGAACAAGCTAGAGCTCAACACGCTCGATCGAGTCAAAATTTATTCTTATTCTACCCAGCAGGAAAGTCAAAATTGTGACAAAACACTTATTTTATTTTTGAAAATTTTAAAATTTTTTCATTTTTTTGGTATTTTGATGGTAAAAACGGGATTACGTGAAAACAACGGCTGTAGGCATAATAAAATCGATAGATCCCCCCATACTAGAATTAAACATTGTCCTTAATGTTTTAAGAAGGGTCTCTACGTTACTCTAAGCCGTTTATTAAGTATGCTTAAAGATAAAGGTTAGTCGATTAGATTAGGATATTGGGGATTTCCCCAAACTAATTGCAAGCAAAGGCTAGGAAGCTCGAGTGGACCGGGACAAAACACCGAACACGAGAGTCTTCAGAAAATTTTGGGTCAATCCTACAAAAAATCACAAGCACAAACAACAAGAATCGGAAGAGTACAAGCCTCCTCACATCACAATAGAAATAAGAAAGAAAATAGAAGGATAAGCATGGGGTGCCTCCCACGAAGCGCTTGTTTAGGGTCACTAAGCTTGACCCAATCCCCGAATTCATTTGTCCTTGGGGAAGGTTTGGAGATCCGGGACAACCAATTTTGGTACGTCCCCTCCAAAGTAGTGCTTAATTCGATGACCGTTCACCTTGAAGTTTGGCCCGGAGTTTTGAGATAACTCAACGGTGCCATATGGAAAGACATGGGTAATGGTGAATGGTCTGGACCAACGGGATTTCAACTTGCCTGAGAACATCTTCAATCGAGAGTTAAAGAGGAGGACTTGATCACCGACGTTGAAAACGCGGTTTTTGATCTTTGAGTCATGGATCCTCTTTGTTTTCTCTTTATAGATCAAAGAGTTCTCATAGGCATGATCACGAAGTTCATTTAGTTCATTGAGTTGAACTTTACGGTGATCACCCGCGGTCTCAAGGTCAAAGTTTGCATGCTTCAAGGCCCAGTAGGCTTTGTGCTCGAGCTCGATCGGTAGATGACATGCCTTTCCATATACGAGCTTGTATGGAGTACACCCGATGGGTGTTTTGTAAGCGGTACAGAAGGCCCAAAGTGCATCATCTAGTTTATCCAACCAAGAGGCACGGTTCTCGCCCACGGTCCTTTCAAGAATTCGTTTCAAGCCACGATTGGATACCTCAACTTGCCCACTTGTTTGTGGGTGATACGTGGTGGAGAGATGGTGAGTGACTCCATATTTAAGCATGACCTTTGCAAACTGGTCATTACAAAAATTGGTTCCGTGATCACTTATGATAGCACGAGGGACATCGAATTGGGCGAAGAGAGATTTAAGAAATTTGCAAATAACTCGGGCGTCGTTGGTGGGGAGCGCTTTCGCTTCAACCCATTTTGACAAGTAGTCAACCGCAACGAGTATATATTTGTTCTCTCGTGAAGACGGGAACGGCCCCATGAAATCGATGCCCCACATGTTAAAGATTTTGCAAACTTGGATGGAATTTTGAGGCATTTCATCACATTGCAAAATTTTTCCTTGACGCTCACAAGTGTCACATCGGGTGACCAAGTCATGGGCATCTCGGTAAATCATGGGCCAATAAAATCCTGAGTCAAAAACCTTTTTGGCGGTGTAGTTGGCACCGTAATGTCCCCTGGTGGGTCCACTATGGCAAGCTGTGAGGATGTCAACAACTTCTTGGCCTGCAACACACTGCCGGATCATTTGATCCGCACATATTTTGAACAAATAGGGGTCATCCCAAAAGTAGTGTTTAACATCTTTGAAAAACTTGTTTTTTTGCTGGCACGACATCCCTTTAATAATGAAATTCCCCGCGTGGTAATTTGCATAATCGGCAAACCACGGGGTACTTGAGTCACCACGAAAAGTCACCATATTAAGTGTCTCGAGAGGAAACATTTCATTTATCTCCTTTGGGTCGAGCACATTTTCATACAAATTTTCTAATCGGGAAAGATGACCGGTCACGAGATTCTCTGCTCCTTTTGTGTCAATTACTTTGAATTTGAACTCTTAAAGGAGGAGAACCCACCAGAAAAATCTCGCCTTGGAATCTTTTTTAGCAAAGAGATATTTTAGGGCGGAGTGATCTGTATACACAATGCTTTTGTTCAAGATGAGGTAAGACCGGAATTTTTCGAAGGCAAACACCATGGCTAACATTTCTTTCTCCGTCGTGGTGTAATGCGATTCCGCCTTGTT
>BQNB010125102.1:0-19825 GCA_026074375.1 Tanacetum coccineum
CTTCATCAATGAAGAAATTAAACTAATGCTAGCCATAAGTACCAACATGAGTCGTGTCATTAAGAATATTATTGAGAAGCAATAATTAAAGGATAGCTATAAAGAGTAGGATATTTTAAAAATATGTGATATTGGTAGTAGGCTCAATCAAATGCCTAACTTATGTGAAATCTATGTGGTTATTAATAAAATATGTTTTATTTATGTGTTTTTTACCTCTTGCTTGCTCAACAAAAAGTAACTGGAGTCATGAATAATCTACATATAAATGTTAAAATATACAACAATGTACAAAGTCACAATAATCTACATTGTACTCATCCATGTTTCTAAGTTTCCAAATGGTAAGCTAACCCATGTTAGACTTGCAAATGTGTATATTTTTGTTACTTGTGTTTTTTGTGTTTGCTTGTTGCTAGTCGTAGCCAATAACACTTTCGAAGGTAATGCTCTTGACCCATGGATCCCCTCCTTGAAATAAGGGGGAGCAATGATCTAGGGGGTACATACAATGGTATCTATTCTTTCTTCTACAAAGATATCAACCTTTTAAGAAAAGACAAAGATCCCGCCTTTTTGATTTGACAAAAAGGGGAGAAGGTAAGCAAAGCTAAGAGAAGCTTAAGATCGGGAAATGCAAGCAATTACAAAAGAAAAGAGCCATAGCATACATAGCAGCATACAAGCTATGTAAGACTCATAAGGTGAAGACAATGTTCAAGCTTCACCAAATTAGCTTATGATCTGGAAATGCAAGCAATTACGGAAGCAAAGAGCCATAACGTACATGGGAGCATACAAGCTATGTAAGACTCATAAGGTGAAGACAATGTTCAAGCTTCACCAAATTACAAGGCCAAGATCAAGATGCGAACTTCATCAACGGCGGTCTTATCTTTGCTACGTTTGTAATTTATTTGCTTTCTAAAATTTTATTTGTCACCATAAAAAAGGGGGGAGATTGTTGGTGCAACATTGACTAGGATATCCTTTATGGTTTAACGATGACAAATAAACATTCACATAACATAAAATCACAAATGGTAGCTTAAATCCGCAAAACCAGATTTCACCATCTGGCGCGTTGGGCATGTGTCAATGCGTGGCCAACGCGCTACACGCGAAATCTGTTTTGTGGATTTAAAAATTGTTGGCTTTCCTCTTACTTGACACATGTAGAAACTTCAATAAAGTTATGTACATGATATTTAGGCATTTAGAAACACTCTAAATGAGGTTTAGACTTAGAGAGGAGCAAAAACGACTCCTCCCGTTTTTCTACAAAACACCAACTCAAATCTTTTATCAAACGCCTTTAGCCAAGGCTGAGACTTCTTTCTAAACCTAGTATGATCATACTTTGAACATACTAACAAGAAAAAGTAATAATTTGACTTTAATCCGGATTTACGTTGTTCCTAATCACGTAACGGGTTTCACTCCCTTATTGGTCAAACTAAGTCAAAGGTTACTTTGCGTAAACGTATCCTTTCCTGTTATGGGATATGATTTACTTAAGATGTAAAGTACTTAGCTTGTTTGCATCAAGATGATTAGTGATCAAATCCATTATTGGTTATCATGGATTAAACTCTAAATGACTAATTGAGTTTCTGGTATTTGGAAGTTAATTATACTTGGACTTTTCTTACTTCCTTACCCATATAAATGTTTTACAAACTCACATGTATTCCTCACATGTACAAGTCCACACTCCTTTTACACAATCCTTCTACCCATTCCTCCTAATCACTTGTTTACCCTTCTTACTTGATTGTGCAAATATGGGCACGATCAGGCTTCGAAGGGATCGAAGAGTTACTGTGGTGATTTCGGGATTGCCAAGTCTTGGATAACCTGTGTCAACACAAATAGAAACACTACGTTAAGTAAAGCGCAGGGGGTGTCCCTGCGAATCACCTCCGATATGAGAGTAAGTATGTGCTTTGTAATGTAAAGTAGAGTAAATAAGTATGTATGTGTGTCTTGGCCATACCTAGAGACCTTACCATCTATTTATAGGTGTAGAAATGAGATGGAACGAGGCCTAGCACAAATTTTGGTGATTGTGGGGGTGTCCCACGATTTAAGCAATGATTCCAGGAACTGTGTGCCACGTTCTCTATCTTGGCGGGAAAGCTTTTATAGAGAGGGAGATCATAGGTGATTGACTTGAACAAGTCTGACCTTTACCCTAGTTTCGTCAAAGGCCTCACCGTGAAGGGTTAGGGTCTTCGCGTGGCGGATTCCCATACTGGTAACATTCTGAAGATTTTTTTACGCGACTCGAAACTATTCAAAGATCAAATAATACAATTGGGAAGAAGATCATATTCGAGCTCGAAGGGGAGGCCTTCGAGCTGGGAAGGAGGGTACGTCATCAAGCCCCCCAGTCGAATGTAATGTATGCATCTATGGATGCATTTCTTTCGACTTCTTGACTATAAACCAAATCTCGGGCCACTATCGAAGACCCATATAGGCGTGCTGCATGCATTGAATTGTAAGCCCACTTGTCATGGGGTTAGTTACCGGTTTATATGCCGATTAATCAAGAGTCAGTCTTGGTTCTCGTGCACTTCACATCTAATTTTTACTCCTATTTGAAATCTGAATAATGTTTTAACATCCTACACATGGACGGCTGTAAAGTGTTTGATCGTCAACTATAAATTCTTCGCCGTAAACACTTATTTTCCTTTT
This sequence comes from Tanacetum coccineum, assembly GCA_026074375.1. Classification (NCBI taxonomy): domain Eukaryota; kingdom Viridiplantae; phylum Streptophyta; class Magnoliopsida; order Asterales; family Asteraceae; genus Tanacetum; species Tanacetum coccineum. Next base: position 2,704 of record BQNB010125102.1, read on the forward strand.
ACCGTCTTTTTTATCTTTCTACTTGTTTTCTTCGAATTGCTATGCAACCATCTCTAAGGTAACAAAATACTCGTCTTCTTATTCATTATGAGTGCCAAAGATTCCATAGCTATTTAAACTAGTGTGCTTTATAAGGAAGAGTTCAATGACTTTCTCGCACTCTACCCTATTCCTCCTATATACCATGTTATTCTTCCTAAATCCAACCAAACTATTTTTGATGCTCCTCCCGAATATGTCAGACTATACACTTATTTGTTTTCTTTTGTAAATCTCAGGCTGCCTCTCACTAGGTTTTTCTATGAAATTCTTGAATATTTTCATATTCATATATCTAGGCTTAACCCTTTTGGTTGTGTCAAACTGACTAACTTTGTTTTTGTGTGCAAAGCTTATGGTTGTGAGCCAACCCTCGAGCTCTTTCGTGGGTTCTTTAATTTGTGTCGAGGTGGTAAATTGTTAACCTTCGCCAAGAGGCCTAAGAAACACATTCCTCATTTGTTCCCAAAGTCATCACCCGTATCGAGGGTTGGAAGGGGTATTTTTCTATGTTCAAAACTCCATCGACCCTAGAAAATACCCATAACTTCTTCTAGAACAAAATAAGTTTGACTAGAAATCCTACAAAGATAAGCTTCCCCCCAATATTAAGAAAAATCCCATGTTCCAACGTCTTGGTCGTTATCCTACAAGTGTTCGTGTTTTTCATGATCTCATTCTTTTCTTGGCTGGACTCCAATCTTCGTGGGAACATGGCCAGCAACGACCTGCGATCTTAGTAGATGGCAAGGGTATTTATCCTCCTAATTTCTTTCCTCATCTTTCTTTTTGGCTAATATATGATTTACCCTTTCTTTATGCAGAAATAGATTTCAGGAACTTCGTCTATGCTGAGGATGAGGAAGATTTATCTTTTCTGCCCAATGAGCCAACCCCTGGCTTTGGTACTGGTTCCCCCTCTGTATCAGTCAATATAGAACCTCTTAGAGCTGATAAGGAGCCTGCATTGCAGCTTGCTGTGGTTATAATAGATTATGTAGGGAGTCTTAAGCTTGAATTATTTGTTATTAACCCTGGAAGTGTAGCTGCCAGGATAAAGGATAAGAAGTGTAAGACCAGGGGAGGATCATCCAGGCCTCCTGTGAAGAGAAAGCTTGCTTTTGGGTCTTCAAACTCTCGTGCTACTCGTGCCAAGACTTCTACTTCGAAAGATGATGTCCTTTTTCTAATAGTATCTAATGATGACGAAGGTAAGCTTTCGTCTTTTGAGTTTTTCTCTATTGTTTTTGCTGCATCAGAAGTTCACCTAGTGTTTGCTTTTTTCACCTTTTTTAGGTCTCTCTGACGATCCTGAGCTTAAAGATGCTACTGACTGCCATCTCAAGATTTTTTCTATTACTCCTTCAGCCAGGAAAAACCATTTGGATAATCATATAGACGTGGAGTTGTTGGATCTTCATGACCGTTGTTATGCTCGGCAAGCTGTTGTTGATAATGTTGTAAACAGGAGATCCCGTGAGTTGCTGGAGGTTATTGAGAAGCTGAGAGGGGAGTGTGATGTGATCAAAGAAAGGGAGAGAGCCTGGGAAGTAGAGGCTGAGAGTCTCTGAGTCAAGTGTGAAAGTTTCCATGTATGACTTTGAAAAGAACCCAACCGTGATTGCCTTATGGGAGAAGATATCCACTTTGTCTACCGAAGTAAAAGAACACAAGGCCAATCTTGACAGGATGATGTTGGAGAGCCAAAAGTGGGGATGTTACCAGGCTAGCCTTTTGACTTTTGAGTCACATATTGCTTCCTTGGAAGCTGAGAAGGGACAGTTGGAGGTTGTCGAAGTATCCCTCCGAAAGGAGGTTGATGATGTAAAGCGGGATAGGATGGAGGTTGTCTCAAAAGTTGTTCTTTATGCTGCTATGGAACTTATCCACAACAATGATTTGGGTAGCCTAGTTGGCAGGCTTGTTTCTTCTACTATCTTTTATGGAAGGTGTAAGGCTTTTGAGCAAGTTGCTAGAATGAAAGAGCCCTTCGACTTGTCGAAGGTGAAAGGCTATTGCCCTTCGTATAAGAAGGAGCACAATCAGGCTGGTAATGATCTTGCTACCGCTACTTTTCCTTGGTTATTAGAATTTGTAGCAGATCCTTCAGCTCCTGTCGAAGTCTTATTGTCGAAGAAGCCTCCGTCCCTTCAAAGGCCTGCTCCCTTGAAGACTTAAGCTCTTGTTGCCTCTTCCTCGAAAGCCACTCCATCCTTTGTTCCAAGTTCTAACCTGATGTCTCCTCCCGCTGATGCTTGTGTTGTTAAGCCCCTGTCTTCTTAGGTTGAATGAAGGTCACCATGTAGGTGATAATTTGGTCCTTAAGGGTGGCATGTACCCTTGAAACAATTTGTGTTGGCATGACCTAGGCTTCGGTATTACGACAATTTATCCTTATTTGTAACAATGGTTTGTGTAGGCCATTGTATGAACAGCTTATGTTGGCCTTTCTGGCTAACTTTTAATAGAGGGACTGAGTCCTAAATTTTTTTGATTATGTTTATGTTCATCTTATGTGAGGATTTGGGGAACTATAGTCTGACCTCTTATCTTTATAGTTAATAAAACGCTTCATCAAGCGAAGGCTCAGGTGTGGCCTTAATGTTTTGACTAGTTGTCAATTTTTTTTAATGAAGGGTTGCGACCCACTTCATCATGTCCTCAAGGCTTCCAAAGAAGCAATGGGGTAAGTTAACGTGATTTTTTGGATGTTTATTTTTCGTAGGGATCATGTGTGGCCTTACAATATCCTTTTGAATGTTGAACTTGGTAATATAAGGCTCAAGTGTGGCCCTTTAAAATATCTTTTGTTGTATACGCACAAAAAGATTTTGGAATAATTCTTGTTGGGACTTAAAAGACTTATTGGATTCGGTAGGAAATTCTACTGCTAGGTACATATGGAATTATGCTAAGTAGTTCAGTACTTGGTAGTATAATGTTACCTTGCTAGTTACTACTGTTAGTATAATTTAGTACTGATAGCATAAGTTACTGTTGTTGGTGAAGTTATGACCTGCTATTGTCTAGTGTTGAAGGACTAAAATATAAGTTAGTAGTTAGTGCTCCTAGTTGTAAATGTTAAGACTGCCGTTGTACAAGTTACTACTGTGAGTATATATTAGTACTTGCTAGTACTAATGTTACTACTGCTTATGTTTATTAGTGCTGCTGGTGAAAGGATTACAACTGTTTGAAGACTTTCTACTATCAAGAGGATAAAGACGAATTAAAGAGATAAAGATTGTTTGGAGAACAAGAATACTTGTGAAGATAAGTATTGAGATATTTATGTACAAGATATACATAATGTATTTATTAGTAAGATTACGTTTATGTTTAGAAAAGATTAAGATATCTTAGGAATGTATTGTAAGCCGACTAGGACTCCTTAGTCTATAAAAGGAGGCTCTATGCGCATTAGTTGAGATATTCCAATCACATCATCATCAGTTTTGCATTTAAGTCTTCATAGTTGTCAAAGTGATTAAGGAGTAAAATGCTTTCAAGGTTATAAACCCCAATACTAAGTTAAGAGTACTCGTATTATTGATTTAATAATATTGGAGCGTTTGGTTATATCTTTGTTTGTTAAAGATTACTGTTGCATTGATTTTACTTCTAGAGTATTAAGGTGTAGTTTCCGCCCATATCTTTATTTACATACAATAAGTTTCTACAACATGTTATTTAGGATTTATTCCAGTAATTAACTTAGGACAAACCTAAGAAATCAATCTAGGTTTTGGGATCATCATGGTATCAGAGCCTTGCTTTAAGGAAACTTTGATCTAGAAGAAATAGAGCTTGAACTTAAAATAGTTGGTCCTACTGCTAAAGTTCCCATACTCAAATTGGGTGAGGAGTATGAGATGTGGTTATAAGGTTTATGAGGATTAGTACTTGAGATCCATGACGATGCACTCCGCGGACGGTGATAGAAAATGGTAATTCATGGGTGTCAGTACCTTAAACAACTCAGGAGAATGGCACATCAGTTACAAAGATGTCTATACCTGTAACTGTTGAAGAGAAGACAAATAAAAAAAAATGATGTCAAAGCTAGGGGATTGCTACTCATGGCATCTTCCCAATGAAAATCTAATCTTAACATTCAGTCCAGTATCTAGATGTTAATAAATCTACGTTTGCTGCCAATTATTAAAACAGATTTTGGAAGGTAATGCAGCTACCAAGAAATCTAAAAACTATTTGTAGCAACAGTATGAGAAGTTCAGTGCATCAAGTGCCAGACGTCTCTTGACTCTACTTTCAATAGGCTTTAGAAGAAAGTCAGTAGGCTTGCTATCCTTGGCTCGTGATCACTTGACCAAGAAAGGAGATTAAACTTAAAAATTTTGAGCGCTTATCTCACCTGAGTGGAACACATCATGTAGTTGTTTAGATGAATTAAGCCTGAGGTTAAGACTGGTGAGTATAGATGATTTGTACAAAAACTACAAAATTGTTGAACAAAGTAAAGAAAACTGCTTCGGTACATCTAGTGGTGGTCAAAATCTTGGCCTTCCATGACTGCACCAGCACTAGCAGTACAATGTTGCTATAATGGCTAGTCCACAAGTTAGTGCTGATAGCCTAGTGTTAATGCTGCAGTCCACAATGTTTGTCACTGTAAGTGTCAGGTGATATTACTGTGTATTCATTCATGGTTGAAAAATACTAACGGTTCTAAAGTCATTACACCAGGTCTTAGAGGAAATATGAGATGAATTTGGAATGCAATGGATTTGAGAATGGGCAGTCTCTTTGCTAAGTGTGAGGGCAAAGAAGTACTATTAGAGGACAGGCAAGAAGATTTTCATTAATGCTAATGACACTTGCTGGATATGATAAATCTAAGGTAGAGTGTTACAACTGTCATAAGTTGGGACACTTGCTCCGGAGTGTTTGTAGAGCACAAAGAAGCGAGGTAAGGTCAGTTAATAAATCAAGACAACACAGAGCAAGGAAAACAATAAAGACATATCTTCAAAGGCAATGTTGGCTATAGATGGTGTAGGTTTTGATTGGAGTGACATGGAAGAAGAATAAGTTCAGACAAACATGGCTCTAATGGCATTTTCCGACTTAAAGGTATACACTGATAAAACTTGCTCTAAAACTTGTCTGAAAAACTATGAAACTCTTAAGAAACAGTATGATGATTTACTTGTTAAGCTTAATGAATCTGAATTTAAAGCAGTGGATTAGTTACTACTGCTAATGGAATCAAAGGCAGTGAGTGTAGTTCGTTGGAACTTAGTACTGTTTTTTAAACATAATACTGTTAGAAGGAAGTTTCAACTGCTAGTTATATCCGATATTGGACAAAGAAGAATTTTGGTTCTCAGTTGGTTTGGAGATATCGGACAACACACACAGGAAGGAAGTTTTTGGTTTTTGGTTTATTTTTTCGTAAACGTTTAAAGGCTCGTATTTTATTGGTTTAATTGGTTACGAAGACGATTATTTATCACTTATTTGAAGTTGAAGTGGAGTTTCACAGGTTTGTGTTCTTATCATATCTTAAATGGCTCACAACATTTAGAGATAACTTGTTCGTGCTTAGAAACGATGTGACGAAGACTTGTCAAAATCTAGGAAAGGTGTGTGATTTACAAACTTATGGTGCTCAATGCTCACGTTTGCTATCACTTTGGTTATGTGTCTCATAGAAGATGAGGATTTTGTTAAGAGATTGCGCTCTACTTATATTTCATAGATTTATTTATAAGTTTGATGTCACGTGAATAGTACAAGATATAAGACACAAGTTTGGGTTGTTCTACTTCAACATCAAGTTCGTTATACTTAGTTTTCTTCATCAGTAATCATTACATAGAGCCTACAAAATTGAAGATTCACGAAATGGTTAACATATGGGTTTCAAGGGAAGATTATTGTTAAATTGTTTAACCATTTACATGCACCACATGAGGTGAAGGTTTTTACTACTGTAAGTCATTATTACTACTGCTAGTTTAAGTTTCTACTGCTCAAGTTCATTTATCTTAAGGAACGTCATTGAGTGTAATTTAAGTTGTTGGAAGGCTGGATTAGAAGTGTAATAGTGGTTTGTGGTTGTCAAAATCAAAGTTGCATACTTTAGTCTCCTATTTGATTATGACAAAAAAGGGAAGAAGATTTGATGATTTGCAACTTATAGATCCTTGGTGGAATTACATAGCTTAAGGGGAAGTTTTCATTCGTATATTAACTTCAGGGGAAGTTCGTGCTTATTTGGTTTTGTCCTTATCAACTAGGGGAAGATTGTTGGGAATTATATTTGAGTTGATAGGACAAAACAAGAATGAAACATAAGGACTGAATCTAGCATTATGGAATTCTACAAGCTGGTAGAGTTTATTCTACAAAAGATAAAAGATTCCAAAACATATGATTCTTGAAGATAAAGATGAAGTTTATTAAAGAATTAAAATATTTAGTTTCCTTATATAATCATGTTTTCCCTTGTAAATCTAGATGGACTCTACTATATAAAGAGATCCCTAGATATAGTTTTTTATGTGTGTCAAGATGTAAACACCAGGAAAAGTGTGTGTGTTCCAGGCGTAGAGATGTAAAATCCATATGTAGTTTTAGCCTCAAGGTAATCAAGGTTTTCCTTGATCCCTGTTACAGTTCATTGATGTTACCATATTGTTCTGATCAAATAATATTGGGGCTTGGAATGTTTGGTAAAAGCTTGTTATGATAATATTGATTCTATGTTTGAATATTCCGCCTATGTTATAATTATCCTAGATTAGTTCTTAACAAACTAAAGCTACCACCTTTATTTGATACTATGATGGTTCAAGTTTCTGAAGAAGTAGGTGAGGATTAAGATCATCTAACGGATTCCACACAAATACCTATTATTGATCAACCATCTTCATCTTCCCAACCCAAAAAGAAACAACCATCTGAGAAGGCTCAGAGACAGGAGGCAGAGGTTCCTCAAGATGAGACAGAGCATGAGGAAAGTGTACCCACACATTCTAATGATCCACAACCTAGTCGTGAGGATAACATGCAACTAACTGATTTGATGGTTTTATGTACCAAATTGCAAACCCAGGTTCTTGATTTAGAAAAAGCAAAGGATGCTCAAGCAAAGGAGATTGCTGCTTTGAAGAAGAGGATCCAGAGGTTGGAAAGGAAGAAATGTTAAGACCTACAGGTTTGAAGAGACTCGAAGAAGTTGGTAATTACTAAAGAGTTGAGTCCTCTGAAGATTAGGAGAGTTTTGGTGATCATAAAGATGCATCTAAACATGGGAGGAGTATTGCAAATCTTGATAAGGATGATGATGTAACTTTAGTTGATGAAACTCAAGAAAGACAGGATGATGAATTGATGTTTGATACTAGAGTTTTGGATACTGATGAAATGCGTGAGCATAAGTGATGCAAAAATGAACAGAGTACTAAGCTTGATGATAGTACTGCTGGTGAAGCAGTTACTACTGCTAGTGTTGAAGATAGTGTTGCTCCTACAACTATTGAGGAAATCACTTTGGCTCATTGACACTTATTCAGATCAAAGCAGCTAAGCCTAAATTTGTTACTACTGCTGCTACAACAACAACAACTACAAGACCCAAGGCTAAAGGGGTAGTAGTACAGGAGCCAAGTGAGTTTAGAGTTCCACAAGAGGCACAACCTTTAATTTCTAAAGACAAAGGAAAATGTATTATGACTTAGCTGGTAGTTCCTAAAAAGATAAAGATCAAATTGGCTCCCTGTGAACAAATTGCAAGAGAATATTCAAGCTAATTTGGATGCTGAATTAATAGAAGACCCAAAAGCTATCAATGAAACACGGAACAATAGCCTACATAGCATTGATTGAGTCGGTTTGGGGGAAAAATACACAAGCTATGATGGATGGGCTAATAGATTGCTGCTAGAAAGAACTTCAATTCAAAAAAAAGAGAGGAAGTTGATGATAGGAAAAAGGAAAACTATTTATGGAACTAATGGAGAAAAGAAGAAAACATTTTGCTGCACTCAAAGCACAAGAAAAGAGAAACAAACCTCCTACCAAGGCACAAAAGAGAACTCAAATGTCTACCTATGTTAAGCATATGGGTGGATACATATACAAACAGCTAAATGGAAAGAGTTTTGATGAAATTCAAAAGTTTGTTTGACAAGGAAATGAAGAGGGTAAATACCCTTGAGCTATGGGTTTGAGGTACGGGACAACAAAGAAATGAAGGTAGGAATGAGTGAGGAGACAGCTAAAGGAAACAAAATGAAGATGCTTGAAGGAAAAGAGCAGAAAAAGAGCAACAGCAAGATCCCTCAAAGAAACATAGAATTAAGGAAGCAAAGAGTCAGATGAAGTTGTAATGAAGCTAGTGTAGAAAATGAAGGTGATTAATGAAGCAATTTGGTGATTAAACAAAGATTAATATATAGCAATTGATGCTATATCCACTTACTACTAAACTACCATGATTATTGTTTACAACTTCATAAAGAAGGTATGATTGTGTACAGTTATCAGTTGATAAAGAAAATGGAAGTCCAAGAGATACACTTCTATATAAGATGCTACAAGGAATAGACAGAGAAACTTGGAGTAACTTTTGAAAAGATAGTAAATACAAGTAAGTGATAAAAGCCTGAATGAAAAAATTGAACAAGTGTTATGGGGAGATTTGAAAGTCATGTTTGAACCAGACAAAAGGAGTGATGTATGGAGAATTTTACAAGGATACAGGGTGACCATTTGGAAATTGATTGATTCATCTGGAGTTTCACTTTGATAAAGGTTTATAATAACCTCCACGTTTCTAATTTGGGTGAATAGAGATATACCCTCAACACCAATAACCCATCACCAATATGCTAAACAAGAAACTTATAACTGATCATCAAAATGAAGATGTGCTATCAACTGCCTAAAGCTTATTGATAAGCATGCAAAAAGGGTCAATGAAAGAGTTTTGAAGTTCATCTTCCCTGATGTTTGAAGATGACTTTAAAGAAGAAACTTGAAGATTAAGAAGATGAACATCAAGTTTAGGGGAGGATTGTTGGGACTTAAAAGACTTCATGGATTCTTAAAGTTACTACTACTCAGGTACATAATGGAAATTATACTAAGTGGTTAGTACTGGTAGTATAATGTTACCACTGCTAGTTACTACTGTTAGTGTAATTTAGTACTGATAGCATAGACTATTAGTTGAAGTTAAGACTGCTCAGAGTTGAAGACTGAAATATAAGCTAAGTAGTTAGTGCTGCTAGTAGTAATGTTAAGACTGCTAGTACAAGTTACTACTATGAGTATATATTAGTACTGCTAGTACTAATGTTACTACTGCTTATGTTTATTAGTACTGCTGGTACAAAAGTTTATGCTGCTGGATTACAACTGCTAGAAGACTTACTACTGCCAAGAGGATAAAGACGGTTTAAAGAGATAAAGATTGTTTGGAGAACAAGAATACTTGTGAAGATAAGTATTGAGATATTTTTGTACAAGATATACATAATGTATTTGTTTAAGAGATTACGTTTATGTTTAGAAAAGATTATGATATCTTAGGAATGTATTGTAAGCTGACTAGGACTCCTTAGTCTATAAAAGGAGGTCCTAGGGCATTAGTTGGGATATCAGTTTTTGCATATAAGTTTTCATAGTTGTAAAGTTGATTTAGAAAAGCTTCAAGGTTGTAAACCTTAGTACTAGTGAAGAGTACTCGTATTATTGATCTAATAATATTGGAGCGTTTGGTTATATCTTTGTTTATTCAAGATTACTGTTTTATTCATAATACTTCTATGTATTAAGGTGTAGATTCCGCATACACTTTAGTATACATACAAAGTTTCTACAACAAGTTATTTTGGATTTATCCAAGGTAATTTAACCTTAGACAATCTAAGGAATCGATCAAGGATTGGGATCAACACCTATACTTCACAAGAAACCACGAAGACATAAAGCCCAATACGCCGTATCCAGAAGCCTCTATATGCAGTATCCAAGGATTATTATACACGAAGATTCAGGAAGATATCAAACATGGTCCTTACTCTAAGAAAGCCCAATACGCCGTATCCCACATCACCTGATACGGCGTATCAAACAGACTACCAGACACTATATATAGACGACCTTAAACTCAGTTTTAGGCATAAGAGTGCGCAATTGATTATGTAATTTTCCTTCCACATCCTTCTTGACGAACTTCCACTTATTATGTGAGGACCCTGCTATACCTGCGGGTTTCCTGTATAGTTTTGTGAAAGTAAAACGAAATCTCCAATCTTATGAGTAGAGTGACTACTCCTTTCATTATGGTACATGCGAAGCTTGTTTTGATAGTAAGCCTTTTTGATTGAAGCTACTTCCTTGCCTTCTTTTTTCTTAGTTACCTCCTTTGTTCTTCCCTTGTCATCTTTAGCAACAGAGTTTTTGGTTATTGGGGTTATGGCCTCGGAGCCATAAGTTAGGCTAAATGGTGTCTCCTTTTGGCTATTTCTTGGGAGTGTTCTATGTACCCACAATACTTGAGCTAGATCATCCACCCATCCATGTTGCCTTCGAGTCAATTGCTTTTCGATATGGTTCATTATTTCCATGTGCTCTGTAACAGGGGAGAAGGATTGCGTGAGTTTCAATCCTTTGTAAAGATCTGTGAATATGCCTTCTTAGAAATGCTTTTCATCTTTCGAGCTGATTGTTCGTGGAACTCCAAATCTGCACACTACGTATTCCCATACAAACCTTTCTGCATGTCTTTCGCTTATAGTGGTCAGGGGCTTTGCTTCTACCTATTTAGTGGAGTGTTCTATGGATATTGCCAAGAATTTTAAGCCTCCAGGAGAAGTTGGCAAAGGCCCTAGAATGTTAACTCCCCAGTGACTGAACGACCATCCATTTCCAGTTGCTATTGCACCATTTTTGGCTGCTTTCCTTATCGCAGATTGCTCCTTGCATTTTTTGCACTCTTGAATTACCTTTGCGGCGTCTATGTGTATCAACGACCAATAATATCCTTGCTTTGTAATTCTGACCACCGTTGAGCGTGGCTTTGTATTGAAACCGCGGGAACCTTCATGTATTTCTTTTACGATGTCGTCAGTCTGTGGCAGAGCTACACAACAAAGCCATAGTGTGTAGAAGGACCTTCGGTATAGGCTTCCTCTAATCAGCTTGTACTGAGGTGCCTTGACCCTAATCTTCCTATCCTCTTTTGGATCTTCTAGTAATAGATCGCTCACCAAGTACTCGTGGATAGGAGTCATCTAACTTTCTTCTTCCTTGGTGTCGACTTGTAGAATCTCTTTTTCTTTTATTGACCTCTTCACTAGGACTTCGATAAGCACTTCTTTAGTAAAGTGTTCAAAGGTCATCGAGGCCAGCTTGCTTAATGCGTCAGCTTTTTTATTTTGATTTCTTCGGAAGCGTTCGATCGTATAGCTGTCGAAGCCCTTCAAGGCCTCTTTTATCTTCTGCAGGTATTCTCTGATCGTTGGTTGCTTGGCTGCGTAGGTTCCTTTTATTTGATTTATCAACTGATGTATGCTAAAACACACATCCTTATAACCCCGTAAAACACTATTAATCAGACTAAAAATGCTAAAATATACTTAATTATATTGCAAATATGTTTGTTCGGTATTTTTATGTCTTGCAGGTACTATGGATTGAAAACAAAGCAAAAACGAGTATTTTCGGGTTCATTTCGATCAAGAGTGTTTAATATTCAAGATCAAGATGAAGTCGTGAAAATTCTCGAGCATGCCATTGAAAAGAGCGTGAAATTACGAGTTCAACGGTGCATTAATTGTTTATTAGGCCAGGCCGTAACCCATTTTTATGGGTCGGGCCAGCCCATACTAGAGCTAACCCAATATTGATAAATCAGCCAAAGCCTAAACCAGCTCATACATATCATTAAGCCCAAGACTTGCTCGCTGGTCCAACAGACATATGCTAATAAATGTTCATCCCATCTATACAAGTCCATTTCCCAACCCATTTATATAGGTCGGCCAGCCCATACTAGCGCTAACCCAATATTGGATAAATTCACCAAAAGCCTAAACCTACGCTCATACATATACAATTAAAACGCCAAGACTTGCTCGCGATGGTTCCAACAATGACATATGCTAATAAATGTTCATGAGCCAGTCTATTACAATTCCATTCCCATTTGTTTAACCTAAGTAACACAAAATTGAATTTTGAAAATGACTCAGAAAGGGAAAGGATAAGACTCACGTGGCCATTTAAATAATATCATTGAAATGTCACGTGCTCCCCCACAGTACTAGAATTTCTATCCATTGGCTAATTGATAAGTGCTATCAGCGTGGCAAGTAATAATGTAAACAGAAATGTGAATTCAAGTTCTTTTATTATACCGTGTAGTGTGTCGTGGACTGATTCAAAAAGAGAGTAATGAAGCGTGACTCGTCAATTTGCCCCGTGGTCTTCAATTCATTGTGGTTGCAATTCCACGTCAATTATAACGCGGTTGACCAATTTAAATGCACACCAATAGATTGTCTGTATTGACGAGCGCAGCAATGATTTCTGGGAGAAATGTTTACAAAGGAAAAGACATATTGAGAATTGAGAGAAACTACCGCGCCTAGTCGCGGGGGGGGGCCCGACTGTGGCGTAATTTAAAGAAGGTGCAACAGACTTATTTTTACAGGGATGGAGGAATTTTGTGTATTTGGTTTGTTTTTTAGATTATATTTTTTTTTAAGACATTTAGGGTGGTTGGTGGGTGTTGGGTGTTTTGTGTGGTGGGTGGGTGTGGTGTGTGTTTTTGGAGATGGGGTGGGAGGTGAGATGATGTGGTAGGGGGGGGTATGAGTAATATGTGTGGAGGTGGTTTGTTTTGGGGGAGATAAGGTAGGGGGCGGTACGTGTGTCATGTTAATTGTTAGTTTTTTTTTGTACTTTTTAAGTGTTTTGATTTTGAGTTTGGAGTGAGTTGATGAAGAGGGTTATGTTTTTTAGGGTATAGTATTTTTGTCTGATATTTAGTGGTAGTCTTTTAAATAGCTATTCCATTATTTGACGTGTGCTTATTAATGATTCGCAACAGAGGTAATCGTTCCCGCTATTGTTTATATTTTCGACAAGGTTGCAGATCTAGAGTTAAGTGCTTATTTCGAATTTTGTTTCGCTTATTTCTGTTGAATTCTTAGTAAGCTTATAATACTTTATGATTGTAAGATATTTAGCTATTATAGGTGGTAAGTTTAGTTTAGAGAGTCGATCATGCTGTGTTCTCGGGGGGGACTCTTCCTCTTCTCACGAAGGTTGGTCGCATGATTTTTTAGAAGCTGTTTTTGAGTAGTTTTGAGTATGACGTTAGTTTTTTTGAGTTGTTTGGGTGGTGGGGTTATGGGATTTTTTGGTGTTGATTGTTTTGAGGGGGGTGGAGTTTGTGGTGTAGGTGGTGGGTATTTAGGGGGAGGTGTATGGGTGTTTTGGGGACGTGGGGGGGTTAGTGTGGGTTGAGGGGTTTGAAGGTGGGTGTTGAGGTTGAGGGGGAGTAGGAGTTGACGTGAGGTTTTTGGAGATGTTGTTATTTTTTGGAGGTTGGTATAGTGGGGGTTGGGGGGATGGTATTTTGTATAAGGTGGAGGTGGAGTTGAGTTAATGATTTGCTAATACTTATAGCATGGTCGTATGCCGATGTTGAAGTTTTGAAAAATTTAAAACTTTTTCATTTAGCTGGGAAATTTAAACTTCATCAATTGGGGCCTTGTGTTTTGAATTTTGTAACTACTTTGGCCTGCATTTTATATATGTTCATGTTAGAACAAGTACTTATGGATCTGTTGGGCCTAGTTAGAAAATTAGGTTTGGGCTTTAAAGGTTTTAGAATATCTTTTAATGCGTGGAAGTTATTGTATACAGATTTAAGATGGGATTATCGAGTTTATTAACTGTTTTAAAAGTTAACAAATTTAGAGAGTGGGGGGAAGGGAGAGGGTTGATTTCACACACAGGACCTGGTCAAACCTGTTCTCATGAGGCCGGAGCTTAAGTATTTAAATAAGCTAGATAGAATTTGATTATTTTCTTTAGCTTATTAAATCGGGTGGTTATCGTTTATTTAAATTTTTGCGGCTAAATGAATAATCTTCAATTCGGTTCAATTTTTCTCTCCTTTTTTCAATACAATTAGTGTAAGACCCCCCCCTTAGTATAAAATGTTTTAGCTTCTTATTTGATTGTTATTTGAGCCTAGATTAGAGTTTACTTTTATTGCTTGTTAAGAGATAAATTTGTGTTCTAGGTGAATAAGTGGAAATTTAATAAGGATTAGGATTAATAATTTGCAAAATTTATTGAAGTTTACATACGTTTTATTTAGTCAATGGGCAAAAAGGCCACGTAGAATTTGTATAGTAGGCATTAAATTAGTAATTAATTTCTTGATAAAAAGTCATTTTCCAAAAATTTAAGCCAAAGCGTTTAGAGGAAATCGATTTATTAGACGAAAATTAGTTATACATTAAGATCTAAAATTTCACAACTTTAAAAAATCTGATTCACTTTTTAAACCCTTTTACATGACAAGCATATTTTTCTTTATATATCTTTCATCTTATTAGCTTGCTTGTTATTTAGTATAATCTAATTTAGTAGTTTTTAAAATTTAGTGTTAAATCAAAATCTAATATTTTAAAAGGTATTCAAGCATCAAACAACCAAACCCATATTTTCGTGAATTTACCAAATTCATAATCCTTCTCAGTATTGGGTAATCGACAAACACACCAGGATCAACTATTACTTGTCCTCAAGTAAATTCCACATCTAATAGGAATTACTATATTATATTACTCGACCAGTCTTTCGAGACAAATCAGTTTTTGGCGTCGCTGCTAGGGACGAGTATAGTTGTAGCGAATTTTTCCCAACGTGTTTTGAACTTAAGTTCCAATGAAGATCCTTTCCGTACTTGAAAGTTTATTTTCTATAAAATATTTAAAAATATATAATAAAAGTATAAAGAATCCAAAAATATTTTTATATTTTTCTATTTTATTTTATTTTACTAAAAAAATTCCAAAAGTTATTTTCTTTTCACAGGTATTATTTGTTTATAAAAACCACACGGCAAAAATAAATTTCCTTGGTTCTATTTTCATGGGGGGGTTATAATATTTATATATAAAATAATTAGATTGGGGGATAGGGGGGGGTGAGGGGAGGGGGGTGATGATATTAAATTTTATATATCCTGTTATATATAATGTAAGATATAAATAAAAAAATCTTCGTTATCCTCTCAAGCATTTAATTCTTATCTCTTTCTCTTCTTATATTGTTTAATTCTTCACGATGTTCTATTCTTCCTCTCATTCCCATGATCCTCAAACCATGGAGGATTTTTATCGACCGTCACTCATCGGTAGAGGAGGACCGATCGTTCCGACAACCGTTCCAGGAACAAATTTTACATTGAAAAATCATATGGTTCAGCTGCTTTGACAGAATTGTCAATTTAATAGATTTAAAGATGAAGATGCAAATGAACACCTAGATAAGTATTAATCTATTACCCAATTTATCAAGCAAAATGGAATTTCTCAAGACATCATCAATCTAAATTTTTTTCTATTCTCTTTAACCTACAAAGCTGAATCTTGGTTTTATACTATTAAAACTCATTCTATTCATACTTGGGAAGAGATGGTCTCTAAGTTTCTTTCAAAATACTACCCATATTCTAGAGCGTTGCAGCTTAGGAAAGACATTTTAAATTTCCGGCAATTGCCTTCTGAATCAGTATTTCTAGCTTGGGAAATGTTTAAATCATGTTTATGAAAATGTCTAGATCATAGAATTTTGCTTGTCGATCAAATCCAAACCTTTTATTACGGAATCACAATGATTGATCAAGACAAAATTATGGTGGTTGCCGACGGCAATATCATGCGTAAGACTCCTCAAGAAGCATATGATTTAATCAAGAATATGACACAACATCATTTTCAGTGTGACGCCAAAGTATATCATGACACTACCACTGATATGAGTGCTCATTATTCTAAGACTACTTTTGCATCAAGTGAACAAGTTGAGGTCCTTAGAAATGACACTGGATACACAATTTAAAGTGTTCAACATCCATTAGGACCAGGTCACCCTAACACTTTTCACTATTCTTACTCTGATGAAAGTAATGAGGATGAACCTTTAGAGGTGTTACCAGATCAGAAATCGATTAATCCCTTGAGTGGCAGTCTCACTCCTTCTCCTGACCCTGTAGTCGAGTCTCTCCCCCTTCTCTCACTCCTTGCGGGGATAGTGACCTTCTTTTAGAGGAGACCGACACATTTCTTTTTCTAGATGATTCAATACTACCGGGTATTGACAATGGCATCTATGACTCAGTGGGAGATATTCTTTTTCTAGAAGGATTATTAAATGATGAAAATTCCCGAACGATCTCCCTCCTTTAGAGCTTAATAATGATCAAGAGGGAGATATCCTTTTTCTTGAAAATTTATTAAAGGATGAACCTTTAGAGGCAAAGAAGTCAAAGATCAATCCTCTTATTAGGGAACCACCGAATACCTTTTTAATGGGGGACAAGGAAATCGATCTTAATTCTCATGAGGATATTGATGACCTTGTTCCAATCCCAAGGGTATCCGAGAAACCCTTGGATTCGCTTGATTGTATTTCCAAAACTTTTGACATGACTATCACTGATCCTTTGTTTGACTTCGATTCTACTTTAAATTCAGACAATCCAATCTTTGGTATTCACAATGAGGAGAGTGATGAGTCCGAAACGGAGACAATAATGGATGAGGTGCAAAATCATAGCCCATAAAGTACCGCACAAATCCTATCTCCGTACGAAAAGATAAATTTTGATTTAACCATGCGTAAACCAATCCTTACATTCTCACATTTTTGTTATGGCATTTTGGTTCTCATCGTGTTTTTGACATACTTGGCTCGAGAATACCATTTTCTTTATCATATAATTTTGGCCTCGTCTTTTCTAAGGATTAGCACAAATTTCTCTCATTAAATATATTCCTGCTAGGAGACGAAAATGTAGTATTTG
>BQNB010125103.1:0-19824 GCA_026074375.1 Tanacetum coccineum
TTGGCATTTTAAGTCCGTTTTTGGTTATTTTAGCTCGTTTTTAAAGGTAAAAGGTATGTGTAATTAAACACATACCATCCCCCGATACTAAACTCATGAAAGATGAAGAGTGTGAGTCGGTAGATAGTACCAAGTATCGAGGCATGATAGGTAGTTTATTATACCTAATGGCAAGTAGGCCCGATATCATGTTTAGTGTCTGCCTTCGTGCCCACTTCCAAGAGGCTCCCAAAACCTCTCACCTTGAATCGGTTAAGCGTATCTTCTGATACATTAAATGCACTACGTATTTAGGATTATGGTATCCTAAGGGGACCGGCATCGAAACCGTAGTATATGCCGACTCTGATCATGCGGGAGATTATGTGGATCGAAAGAGCACTAGCGGTATTTATACGTTCGTGGGATGTTGTTTGACATCTTGGTTCTTGAAGAAACAAACCACTCTTTCTGTCAAACAACATCCCACGAACGTGAATCGTTTAACTATCTACGTCTTGGTTTAGGAATGATGGAACACATTCCATAAATCATATTAGTCTGTTTCTCCTTTTTCTGTCTCAATTCTAGTCCGTGTTCCATTCCGTGTCGTGACAACTTAAACACTTCATCCGAAGTACTTTAAGCATCTTTAATTCGCGAAATGCAAAGTAAAATGTCACTACTCTTCATAAGATTTTCGTCAAAAAACTGAGTCCAAAACCCTTTACTGAGGGCGGCCCCCATACCATAGGCGACCCCCCAATATATTTGGGACCGCCAGACATTATGGGACCGCCATCAGCAGACTCCCATCTTTTACACTTAACTAAAAAATTTCAATTTACAAAACCAAACACACCCCTTCCTCTCTGCAAGTGACGAACACAAACACAACCACTCAAAAACTTAAAATCAACCATTAAAACACAAATTGAAGATAAAATCAACACCTACAATCATTCACAACATCTTAAAGATCATCAATTGTAAGTCATTTTATCCATTTTCTTTCAATTTGAGTCTAGGGTTCATGATGAACATCAAAATTGAAATTGGGGATTTTCCATTTTTCTTTCAATTTTGTACAATTAGGACTACTAGAATACAATGTATAACTAATATGCTTCTCGTAGACATAAGATTTGCATACATTGGTGAGTTTGTCTAAAAATTGATTTTGAACCAAAACCCCAATTTCATCTTCAAATTACTCACATTAAGAACAAAATAAAATTGTTGTTATGCATTGTCAATACAATCTAAAAACATTTTCAAACACATGCATAATGATTTCATGAACAATATTTCGAGATACAATTTCATATGTATGTTTCGACTTAGTATGGATGAAAAATCAAATTAAGGACGTTTGGGTTAACCTTGGGATTTTATTTTAGATCGAGTAATCGTTATTCCCGACATTTTTTTGCATAAATGTACACACAGACATCACGTTAAAATGAAGGAACCTCTCAAAAATTATCTTTCCAATTTTTAGGTGAAATGACTTTGGAAGATTGAATTACGGTACACAAAAACATACCATAATCAACAATCTCAAATGAAAACTAAGTAATCCTGATATCCTAAAACCATCATCACAACCTAGAATGTAGTCAATCCATGAAAGGTCCGCCTATATCTCTGAATCCACTAAATCCTATAAGATTCAAACCCTTTTCAGTCATCAAACATTTGAAAATATATGAACTCAAGAAAAATTTTGTCCAAGATTTCTACTTGAATTTTATTCCTCAATAGAAATCACCAAAGATGACAATCAAAACTTCTCTTAACATTTTGGGCATTAAAAAGAACATTTAAGTTCTCACTCGAGTCATTTGCCTTAATTCTCTCCATTCCATTGTAAGAGAATGTAGCACACACTGAAGAACCCTCTCTCGACTCTTTGAAAAACGAATCAAGAGTCCAAACCACACCTTACAAACACACATACCCAACACCAAAGTAAATCATCCACTCATCACAAACAACTGGACAAACCATTTTTCCAAACAAAATCCTCAAGAAGAACTTCGTCCATGAAATGAGGATTCTGGAATGAAATCATTCAAGATAATGCCTTTGGCACTCAAAATGACTCACCATTTCTTTTTGCATCATCATGTCACATGATGTATTGCATTCTAACAAGTACTCCTTTCAACTTTGCCTAATTTCATTCCAACTCGTCCTCTTCACCTTCCCAAAATGTCTCTTCTTTATCAAATGTTATCCCTAGAGTCATTTAAAACCCTCCTCGTGAAAGTCATTACTTAAATACCCATCTCTTCGAAACTATTAATCTTCAAACACAACAACGAGATGCTCACCGGGAAGGGTTAAGGTCAATAGGACAAGCCATCAAGAACATGATGAAGGGGAAACGCAAGTAAACATGTTTATCATGTTTTTGAAGACATTTATTTATATCTGTATTTATTAAGAATATTATAACTTCTTTAATCCTTCTATTAGGACATCCTTTCAAATTACTAAGATGATCTTTTCAAATTTTATCATCTTACTAATGCTTTGCATGATTAGCAAATTATATGATTATTATATGTGTATAATTCCCCTATTTGCCAAATGATTTGTGTGTTAGTTTATAATCATATATCCTTGTTTAGATTACTTAATTTTTGAATTGAGTAGATGCCAAAAATCACTGGACTTAAGAAAAATATAACCTGGAAAATTTCACCTTTTTCAGAAAACGGCCCCCATAAATATCAGGCGGCCCCCAAACATATTTGGGACCGCCAGACATTATGGGACCGCCTACAGGAGGGAACGAATCCTTTTGAATTTGCCTCTTTTTCTGTATCATTGACCTCTCTATTTATAGCCTTAAGGTGGCATTTCCCAGATTGGCTAAACCATATTTGGCACCCTCTTATTCCTAAACCATGCTTTGCCATTTTATCCAATCTTCCTTATTATTTAATCACTCAACTTCCATACTTCACCACCATCTTCATTTCCCTCAAATCTCTCTTCTTCTTTATCAATGTCTTGCTCAAACCACCATTCTAACTTCTCTAGAAAACCAAGAATGTCGGTTAGACAAGTATGGAAACGCAAAACATCCACTCCAAAATCATCACCTCCTTCCCAAAATGACTCACCTCCTCTTCCTCCAAGAGTCTACCAATAATCTCCTTCACCGCCATCATACAATCCCTTAAGAGATCAAATGATCAACCAACTCCATAACATCTCCACCATTCTTGATTCACACACAAATCCATTTAATGACTACATTCATGCACCACCTTCACCACCACCACAACAAATTCATCTTCCTTCTCATGCTCAAGTTTAATTTCACTCAAGATTTTGTCATTGTTGCAAGTTTTCTAGACACCAATTCCACTCCTTGAGAAATGAAATCAACTTTATTCACTTTCTTCTAACCCGTCCCATACCTCCAACTCGTATCCCTCCAATCATGTGTTACCAACCCCTTCTTTTTCCCTCTTTAATTAATCATTCTCATATGATTAATCTACCTAAATAATCGAACTTTCATCTTTTGATTATGGCATCTTCTACTTTTCAAGAGTTCACTAGTGTAGATCTATGCCTTATTATGCCTCTATGATAATTTACTTTCTATTGTAATGCTTCATACAAATATTGTATGAATTTGTCATTGCTCGTATTAGATCTAGTTTTGTTTTATGTTGTATGAATGTTCTAGTTGCATTTGCTATTGTATGAGTTTCTTGTTGGTTGAATGAAACTCTACTTTTGGTGACTTAAATATAATGTGTTACTTTAGAAGATATTTGTCTTGCACTTGTACTTCTAACTTTGTTTTGTAGCAAAACAATTTTTGCAAGATCGATCCCTTGGTGCCCCGAACAAGGGGGGCATATATCAAGGGGGAATCTTAATATCGTCGATTTCTTTCTTCCTACAACAACTCGACGATCATCCTTTTTGAACTCAACAAAAAGGGGGAGAAATGAAACAAAACTCATTAATAATGTGTAACTATTAATTTTATACAAAATGAGTTTATATTTTGTCATCATCAAAAATGGGGGATTGTTAATACAAATAATGTCTAAAAACGTTATTTATATTTTTCGACCTCTCAACGTATTGATAATAACAAAATGTAAAAACGTTTACAATAAAATTAAACGTTTACAAATTATTAATTGTAAAATTTCATTTCTAAGATTAGTGATCACTTAAGGTATAAACAAACAAATCATTAAGCATGATTAGTGATCAAGAAAATATTTTTCTCTTATCCATTATATTTTTACAAAAGATTTTCACAAAATTAATTATACAAAATATTTTCTAATTAAAAGAAAAGTTTTATTAAAAACTTAAAATTTGAAATTCAAATCCCCCCCCCCCCCCAAAAAAAGAAAGCTTATACACCAGATACAACATTTCCCACAAAAAAACAAAAAGGGGAGCGGAGTCTAGGTGGCGGCCCCCTTATATATATGGGACCGTCGGGACCGTCACCAGTGACAGTTAATTTTTTCTGTCTATAAATACTAGTCTACCCCTTACTGAAAACAATTCCTCTTTGCACGAAATTTTTCAGTCTATTCTTTCTCTTTTTAAAACTTTTTTCTCTCACTAAAATTCTTGATCACTAACATACTTAGATCTTGTTTCAAGTGATCTAATCTCTTCCCTCTCATTCAAGTGCAAGAGAAGAACACTCATATTCATTAAGAAACGAAGTGTTAATTAGTGATCTCTCCTCTTTTCTTCTAAATACCAAACCTCTATTGTATTTATCTTGTGTATTTGTGTAATTCGAATATTGTGTAGATCCTATAGTGTAGATCTTGTGAGTGTGTATTTTTTGTGAAGTGGTAGATTGGTTCTAGCTAAGATTAGGACTCGACATTTAGCTTAGTGTCGAAAAATAACGTAAGCGACGTGTCAACGGTTTTCTCCGCCTAAAGGGAGCTTGTTGACATAGTGAAATCTCGAGTCGGATACTTGGGGAGTGAAGTAGGGCGAAGAAGTGCTTGGTAGCCGAACCACTATAAAATCTTGGTGCCTTGGTTTAGTTGTTTCTTTCCTTATCTCTTTACATTATTATTGTTGTTATCTAGTTTTAGTTTAGATAGTTATTACTTGTTCATATTGTGAATTGGTTAAACATATAACTCGGATCTAAACATTTTTTAAAGTAAACTTTTAAAACGGACAACAATCGTGTAAACTATTCAACCCCCTTCTAGTTTTCACAGCTAGTTTTGATTGCGGGCACAAAAATGTAATCAAAGATTCTTGTTATTTAACGTATCCTGTTGGTTATTTGAAAGGAAACATGGAAAATTGGTAAAATGCAAAGTAAGTTCAAAGTTTTTTGCTAGTTGTTCATGTGCAAAATTTAAATCTTTTGAAATATTATGCAAATATATTCTTTACATCATGAGGATAAAAGTATTGAGAGCCATACCTAGTCACTATATATTACCAAGATGGACGATGAAAGCAATCGATTTGGAACCAAATGGAGATGTAATATGTCACACCCCGCCAAGGCGGAAACACAAGGCGTAACTTCATGGGTATCATCACAACACAATGATGTCAACAATAGAGAAAACTATATGAACAAAACATAAATGGACACAAAGTGTCATGACAATACCTTAACACAAAAGAATCTTGCATTAATGAAAAAGGGTCTCATTAATACAAAGACTTAACATGTCTCACAAACCTAAGAAATCAAACAGCATTCAAGAAGAATCCATTAAACAAGTACGAAATGAAAATCAGAAGATAAACTCCATATGCAATCCTAAGGTCTCTCTAGCCACATTTAGCTTCAAACCCCTCAACATGCTTACCTGAAAATGATGCTTAAAACGTCAACACAACGGTTGGTGAGAGACATAGGTTTACGACACACAATTCAAACTTTAAATCAATTATTGTGATTATAAAAACAGAACATGGCAGGACAGTTAAGCTAACTATTATACACGTTAACATACATTCGTCCAAAACAACCATAACTAGGACGGAACATGTCCCACGATCCAAGCCACAAAGTACGTCTCACAGTCATGGGTAGGAACGTTACCCGAAGCACTCGTCATTTGGGTAGGAACGTTACCCCAGATCCAAAGCACACAACATCGTCTCAAAGTAATGGGTAAGAACATTACCCCCGACCCAAAGCCATAACATTTAGCACACAACATATAATAGCTACATAAAAGTCCATGCGTCAATTAAACCACATAATCACAGCAATTAAAACATTTTAAGACTTTTGCATCATTTCTATCCCAAGAAAACATAGTAAAAATGGGACTATGAAACTCATCTGTTGCTCAGCTACTTGACAGAATCTTACAAACAATCTAAACACAACAAAAACACAAGTTACACTCGGTTAGGCTAAATGCCCAAACCAATGTAACAATCATATGATGGACTTCTAAACCTTACACTAAGTTTATAATCCTTTAAATACATTTCCCATATCATTTTCATACCCTATATAACCTTGACCATTAACTTTCAACTTTTCAGTTTCCGGCAGAAATTTATAGTCACTTTATGACCACAAATAAAATACTAAAACACCTAGTTGATGGTTCTACTTACATCCCCTAGCTCTCAAATGAGTTGTGAGTTACTATAATTTTTTAGAAAAAATAATACTAAGTGAACTATTTTATAAAAATTCATCATTACAAAGTACTCAGATTCGGATCTGAACGCACACCAAAAAGTTTGACGTCCTTAAAAATACTTAGAAAATGTTTTAACGCTAGCTCTACGAACTGGAGTTAATAGACACCTAAAATATGACCTTTGATTTTTGGCTAACCCTAATTCAAATTTTAAATAGGGGTTTTACTCCCCGAAATCAGACTCAAATCTGACCCGAATTAACTGTTTTGACATTTTCTTGCGAAAAATCATTAGAACCACTTCCCGACCTCGAAATCGATCGTGGCCGGACTTTTTGAAAACTAGACTCTCTGAACTTATCAATGGATATAAAATTGATAATAAAACACGTTACCATCATTGAGATATCAATCGAACAACATGACCTAAAATTCTGTCCAAACCTAATTCCTATTTTAACGCGTTTTAGACCTAACCGATTACACCAAAACGCTTATAATTCATTCCTTATCACTTCTAATTAGTCGAACATCATTAACTTACAGAGAATATGAAAACTCTAATTCCATCAATTTGTTACATTAATTTTAAAAAGAAGATTAAACAAAAACTTAATTAAGAACATACCTAAACCTTTCACTCGAACACACACGAATCAACACTTTGAATCTTGATAAAAAATATTAAATTTGTATTTATACTATCTATGGATAGAAAAATTTTGTATTTTCTTATAACCGGCCGATTAACACCCCTTTTAATTTTTTTTTAATTATTATTAATTACATATTAATCCCCTTATTTTCTTATTTTTTATAAAAACCCTTTATTAATTTTTAAACCTTATTAATCTAGTAAACCTTTTAAATAAAAACTAGTTTTAAACTTACTAATTATAAATTTCATTTTAAAATTTTACTTTCTTAAATTAGAAATACTAAAGCTTAATTAATTTAAATACTAGACTAAAATCAATACTATGGATATATTATAAACTCTTACGCTCATATATCAATCATTCACCAAACAATACGATAACTCATAAATCTCATGCTCTCATTTCTTTTTTGGGTAAAGGGTTACCCCGGTAAAGTATATTAAAACCGAAAATGATAAGTACAAATGAAATGTGGTTGAAGTACCACATTAACCTCAAGCTAAGAAGCTTGATAAACACCTAAAATTAGTGCTTATGACATGCCATAAACACTTACATCAATAGATACTACTAGATGAAACTAGAACAAAAGACTCAACAAACAAACTAACCAACAGCAACCGTGAAAGAAGAACCTTCACTGGTTTTTGTATTAAATAGGTTAGTCGTTTCATCATAGACATTTTCAACATGTTCTTCATCCTCATCATCTTCAACATTCAAGGCAGAAAAGGAGTTTGAAGAGGTGATATTATCTTGATTAGAAGAAGTATCAATATTCTTCAACAAAGATAAAGAATTAGGTGCATTACCCACATTAGAGGCTCCCTTCTTTGGTGCGCTTGTAGTAGCCTTTTGGCTCATATCTAACATTTTGTTTGACCGAAGGACCTACAAACTGACCACCATTGTTAGAGGTTCAAAAAAACATAACAACTCTAAACAAAAAGAAACATTTAACTACATGAATCTCACCCGCCTTCAAAGAAACTCATCAAAAAAACTTAAGTTGTGTAACAACGTCATTCATATCCTGACCTCACAACTCATCAAACAAGAACTGTCTTGAAACCAAGTTATGAGTTGTTACAAAGCTCAACGTTTTTGAAGAATCGACTCGACTTCGAGTTTATTCAAAATATAACTCTAACCAAACACACAAAGAACATTATAAGGGTCCCTAAGGTCTACCGTACCTTATATGTAGCCACCACTTCAACTAATACTACCAACGATAACTTGCTCAACGAACAAGTGCGGATAAATCGTTTATTAAAGTCCTAAAGACATCGCTTTGGGTTCAAAAGACCTTAATTATCATAATCTTACTACATTTAACCACTTAACCTCACGATCCATAATTTCTACGGTTTCTTCAATAAAACGAAGGATTTTTTTCAATCTTAATTTCCTCTAATGGCACATGCAGATTTGCATCAGCCAAACACTTCTTCAGATTTGACACATGAAACATGTCGTGCACCTCACTCAACTCTTCAGGTAAACTCAACTTATAAGCTACAGGGCTGATCCTTCCAAGGATCTCAAATGGTCCCACTTACCTTGGTGCCAACTTACCATACTTTCCAAAACATATCACGCCCTTCCAAGGCGATACTTTAAGTAACACTCGATCACTAACCTTAACGCTAAAGGTTTAATCCTATTACTAACATAGCTCTTTAGGCGATCCCTCACCGCAATGAGCTTTTCCTTTATCAAAACTACCTTATCAGTCGTCTCTTGCACCAACTCCGGTCCAATCAACCTACTTTTCTAACATCATCCCATAAAACAAGCGACCAACATTTCCTTCCATACATTGCTTCAAATGGAGCACATCGAATACTCAAATGATAACTATTATTATAAGAAAACTCTGCTAACGGTAGGTGGACATCCTAACTTCCTCCAAAGTCGATCACACATGCTCTTAACATATCCTCCAATGTCTGAATTGTACGCTCAATTTGTCCACCCGTCTGAGGATGATAAGCCGTACTCATATCCAATCGCGTTTCTAAGACTTTCTATAACGTTTATCAATATCGCGAAAGAATTCTTCCAGCATGATCTGAGATGATCAAAGCGGCACTTCATATCTCTCTACTAACTCATCAATATAAAGTCTCGCCAACTTCTCCATCTTAAAATCTTTACGTACTACCATGTAATGTGCGTACCTTAGTCAGACTATCAACTATGACCCACTACCAGATGTTGACAACTTTGTAATAACTTCTATGGTGGTCTTATCCCATTTCCATTCAGGTATCTCTGACTGTTGTAGCAAACTTGATGGTCTTTGATGTTCATCTTTCACCTTTAAGCCTGTCCAACACTTACTGACATGTTTTGCTATATCCTCCTTCATGTATGGTCATCAATACATATCTTCAAGGTCATGGCACGTCTTATCCACTCCCAGATATACCAAGTACCTTAATGTAACGTGCCACATCCAAATTAAGTCCGTAATACATCCTACCAATGGAACCCATAGTGTACCATAAAGTACAACTACCATCTTCCTTACATTCCATTTTTTGATCCAAACCGTGTAATCTTTTTTGCCTGGCTTGTTTACTTCCTTGAACCCTCATATGGGCTGCCCGAATCACCCTTTTACCTCTAGAACAGAGTGGTCATACCATTGCTCGTAGACGTCCAGTTCCAACTCGCGTTCCTTGCTACTCAGTGCTCACCCATTATGTATCGCCTTTACTGGATGGTACGAAACCCACAATCGTAGTCACTCAGAAATTCAACACCCAAACTTCTCTTTCGCATATTTAACTTCTTCTGGTCAAATATATGTTGAAGATTCTTATGATCCGTGTAGATAACACTCTTTTTTCCATACAAGTAATGTCTCCAAGTCCTAAGAGCAAACATTATTGCTCCAAATTCTAGGTCGTGTGTAGTATAATTCTTCTCATGGATCTTCAACTATTGCAATACCTATGCAATCTTCAAGAAGTTCAAAATGAAACGTCGATAGTACCTGCCAATCCTAAGAACAATCATATCTTGGTTGGTGTCTTAGGTACTTTCCAATTCTTCACTAATTCTATCTTGCTAGGGTCCACGTGAAAACCACTATTGTTGACTACTTGCTTGAAGAAATGTACTTCTTGTAGCTGAATCTCACACTTGGACAACTTGGCAAAAAACTTCTTCTTCAACAAATCCAACATAACCTTCAAATGTACTTCATGCTCCTCCTTAGACTTTGAGTATATGAGAATATTGTCAATGAACATAATGACAAATTTGTCCAAATACGGCTTGCACACCCAGTTCATAACAACCGCTAATGCATTTGTCAACCCAAAAGGCATAACCGTAGACTCAAAGTGTCCATACCGCGTTCTAAATGCGGTCTTTAGAATACCTCCTTCATGCTCTCTCAGCTAATGATAACCAAATCAAAAATCTATCCTAAAGATATAACGAGAATCTTGTAACTGGTCGAACAAGTCGTCGATCTTGAAGAGAGGTTAACGGTTCTTAAGGGTTAACTTAGTCAATTCCCGATAATTTACACACATTTGAAATGAACCGTTCTTCTTCTCTACGAATAATACAGGTGCTCCCCACAGAGAGTGACTTGATCGAATAAAACGTATATATCAAACGAACCCAAAAGGGTAACGAGATATCGATTAGAGTAACAGACGAATGTCGAATCAAAGACTAGAAAACATATAAAGGATTTTGCCGATGAAAATAGACGCGGATCATATGTCATAAGAATCCTTAAGAGAATGATAGAATATATGTACCAGTAAGGAACGCAAATGAAAGACTCAACAAAACATACAATGAGAAAAGAATGATACTTATCAAGATCGACAAATGGGTAAGACGATATTCTTATACAAATAATCGAATTTATCTGAAAGAACCAATTAAACATTATTTTTATAGAGAATATTTTAAAAATGGGAGAAGATCTGGTAAACAGGAGGACTCTAAAGCTTTGGTGACTCTTGATGGAGAAGGTGTTGATTGGACCAGTCACTCAGAAGATGAACAAGAGAACTATGCTTTGATGGCTTGCAGCAGTTCAGGCTCAGACACAGAGGTAACTTCTTGTTCAAAAGAATGTAAAGAGTCTTATGCTAAACTTAAAAAATTGTATGATGAACAGAGGGAACAACTTGGAGATGCCAGTATAGAAATACAGGCATATACTCAAGCTTTAAAGAAAGTTGAAGCACAATTAGTTGCTCATCAACAAAGTCAACTTTGGTATGAGGAAAAGATAAGGTTTATGAAAATTGACTTAGATGATAAAACTGATGTCCTTACATACCATAAGAAACTATTGGCAGAAGCTGAAAAAGAAAAAGAAGATTTAAAAGCTAAAGTAGAAAAATGGCACAACTCTTCTAAAAATCTTAATATTTTGCTAAATAGTCAGATGAGTGCTAGGGATAAGGCTGGGCTTGGGTATGGTGATCAAATGAATAAAGGTGTTTTAAGTTATGAAAATGAAGTTTTCCAAAGTGTGTTTGTCAGTAGGACAAGTGATATAGAAGATAGTCCTGTGAATGATAGATATGCAGAGGGGATGCATGCAGTTCCCCCTCCAATGACAGGGATCTACATCCCTTCTGGACCTGATAAAGAAATAGATGACTCACAATTTACATATGGTCCAAAGCAATCTAAACCTAGTGAATCTGATGCTAGGAGCAGTGACTTTAATTCTTGTGAATCCAATTGTAGTGAAGAAACACATGAATCTATGCCTGAACCAGTTGTCAATGAACCCAATGTAGTAAGTCAACCTAAAGTTTGGTCTGATGCTCCTATCATTGAGGAGTATGAATCAGATAGTGAAGATGAACATGTGTCTCTACCCACAAAAGAACAGGAAATACCTAGTTTTGCTTTTATTAATACTGTTAAGCATGTAAAAACTCCTAGGCAAACTGTTAAAGAACAAAACACATGTAGTCAGAGTCCTAAACCTGACAAAAAGGATTGTAGTGGTTTAATGTCTAAAAAACTGGGTTTGGGATATGGGTATACCAGAAAGGCATGTTTTGTGTGTGGTAGTTTCAGCCATTTAATTAAAGACTGTGATTATTATGAAAAGAAAATGGCTAAACAGGCTGAATTAACCAATAGGGTGGTTAAAAGAACTGGTCAAGTAATTGAAAAACCTGTTTGGAACAATGCTAGGAGAGTTAATCATGAAAATAAGTTTGTTCCAAGGACAGTACTAATTAATACTGGTAGGTCTTCAGTTAATACTGCTAGACCAAAAGTTAATACTCATGCAGAACCTGCCAGTACTGCAAAGAAAATTAGTATTGCAAGACCAAAAGTGAATGAATCCAGACCAAAAGGCTATTTTTATGAATCTCAATCACAATTTAGAAGGCCTTTTAATAACACAACAACACTTAAAACCACTTTTACAAAGCAAAAAGTTAATACTGCTGGGGTTAATTCAGTTAGTGTTATTGGGCAAAATAGGGAAACTGTTGTTAAGACCTCAGCAGGTTGTAATTGGAGAACCAAAAGGCATTATTGGAATAGAGTCTCTAAATACAATAGTGGATCAATGACAAGGACAAATGTATATTTTAGAGATCCACAAGGCAGACTCAAGTCAGCAATAGCTTGGGTCCCCAAGAGAAACTAATACTATTAGTTATATATAGTTAATGTTGCCAGTACAAATCTTAGTACTGTCAGTTTATTAGTATTGTTACTATAGAAGTTAATACTATTAGTTATACTCAAAACTGCTTAGTATAATTACTGTTGTGATTATTGCACAAAATGTTATGGATTCTGTTTTCTTTGTCTGTTGAACTAACTTTTTGCAGGTAAAGAAAAGTCTTAAATGAATCTGTTATGAAATCCCTAGTTTTTAAGGAAGAAGATTAAGATAAGTTTGCCAACGTTGAATGAAGTCTCAAGGAAATTAATGATGTTGGTTCGTGATTGGGTGCAAGATTAGTATTGTTTGTGTACTTAATACTGCTAGCTTTAAAGATTAATGCTGCTAGTTTTACCTGATATCGGACAACATACATTTTGGTTCTCGGATGATTTAGACAAAACTGAATTACTTTCAGTTTGTTCTTAACTGAATTTATTATCAGCAAGTTTAAATGGAGATGAGAAGGTTTGTTAAGTGTTGGTTTAATCACCACACAACAAATGGTCATCAGTTTACCATGTCTAACAAACACCAAGAACTGGCTAGTCCATAAGCAAACGGCTTATGGTAAAGACTTCTCAAATCCGTTTATGGTTGACAATTTACCAAAAATTATAGGGTTCTCAACTCACCTTGCTTTATGGTTAAGAGTTGGCTAGTCCAGGATCAAACAGTTCTTGATAAAGACTACTCAAATCTGTTGATAGCTAATATTTTGCAAAAAACTATATGGTTTATCAATGCACCATGTTATGGCAATAAAGCATTGGCTAGTCCAAAAGCAAACAATGTTTGGTAAAGACAAGTCAATTCCGTTGATGGTTGACAGTTTACCAAAAACTGTATGGTAATCAACTCACCATATTTTGAAATAAAGAGTTGACTATCCCAGAGCAAACGGCTACTGGTAAAGAGATATCAAATCCGTTGATAGCTGATAGTTTTTTCAAAACTATAGGGTTATCAACGCACCTTGTTACTACAATAAAGCATTGACTAGTCCAGTGCAAACGGCAAGTGGTAAAGACACATCAAATCCGTTGATGGCTGCTAGTTTGCCAAAAACTGCAAAGCCAACTTAGTTGGATGTTGTTGTGTAGTTGTGATGCAGAAGAGATAAGATGCAAATTCAAGATTAAAAGCAAAAGTATGAGCTGCTTACAATAAAATCACAAAGCAGATGATCATAAAGATAAAGAATGCAGTCAAGAAGTGCTTGGATACAATCCTCAAAAGCTCAATTAGAAGAAACTTGAAGTTAACAAGTAAAGTTCAAGTTTAGGGGAGGATTGTTAGGAATTATGTAATCCAATTTTTACCATGGTTCATGATTTGGAGAATTTAAAGATCTCTCAACATAATGATGCATTCAAACAATGAGGATTGTTTCAAAATTTCAAATGATGCTGACAAAAAGATGACAAAGAAACAATTTAATAAACAAAGAAGTGTTTGGAAGCATCCTCCTAGAGATTAAGAAGCTTTTAATGAAGAAACTTGATGATTAATCCAGATGAATATCAAGTTTAGGGGAGGATTGTTGGGAATTAAAAGTCTTCTTAATACTGTTAAATATTAATGCTACTAGTCAATGATAAAAGAGAAGTTTCAACTAAAGACATTAATGTTGATTGAAGACATTAATGATGATTGAAGACTTTATGATTGAAAACATTAATGTTGAGTTATTATGTTGATGAAGAGTTACAACAAGATGGAAGAACACATTAATGCTAATAGTTAGTTACATGGTTTATTAGGAAATGCATTAATGTGTATTAATTATATTGAATGGTTTGACTAGGAATTATGGAAACCATTAATAGTATTGATGTAGAATAATATAGAAAGTATTAATAGTCTTTGTAACCTACTTGGACTCCTTAATCTATAAAAGGAGGCCGTAGGGTTTAGAGAAAATGATCACTTCCAATATCATTCACACCTCAACATTAGTTATCATAGTTAGTAATCTGTAACCCTTAAAGCAGATTAATAGAAATCAAAGTTTAGTATTCATTGTTCTTCTTAATACTATTGTGTAGATTCCGCATATACAATAAGTATTCATAGTCAGTGTTTCTCTATAGTCAATCTGTATTTATACAAGTTGGCTATCACCCTTAGCAGGCTGCAAAGATCTGTTCAGTTTGGGACTCACAAGAGAGAAAAAGTGAATTAGAGTTTTATTAAATTTGTATTTATATTATCTAGAGTCCTAATTGTAGTCAAATTAGTTTCCTTTTTTTATTTTTCTTATAACCGGCCGATTAACACCCCTTTTAGATTTTTTTTAATTATTATTAATTACATATTAATCCCCTTATTTTCTTATTTTTATAAAAATCTTTATTTATTTTGACATTCTTTTTAAAATAAAACTAGTTTTAAATGACTATAAAAATAAATTTATTTCATATTTTATTTTCTTAACCTAATAACTACTAAAATCTAATTACTAGATTCCTAGACTTAAATTCTACTTACACAAATTCCTAATACTTAAATACGTAAATACATAATACTTACACAAAATAATACGTACACACATAAAATCATACTATCATTTCCATTGTCACAAAAATGTGAACAAAATGAAATTCCTACAATAACCATAACTTTAATCAAAATGAGACGATCACGCTCATAGATTGATAACCAAACTCACATAAGATCACATAAACACATAGTTATAACACATAATAATATACTTAGGTCAACACTATCGGTTTGATTAACCGGCTCAAGACTCGGTTGTCACAGGAAGAATTGACAATACTTTGTTTATATACAAAACCAAAGGAGATGTCTAACTTGTCCAAGTGTATGTGAATGACATCATATTTGGCTCAACAAATTATAAACTTGGTAAATAGTTTGAAAAACTAATGACAAAGAAATTTGAAATGAGTATGATGGGTGAACTCACTTACTTTCTTAGATTTCAAATCAAGCAGGACGACAAAAGGAATCTCTATTTGTCAAGAAAAGTATATAAGGGACTTACTGAAGAAGTATGAGATCTCTAATAGTTCTTTAGTAAAGACACCCATGGTTTCTCCAAATAACTTAGGTCCTGATCTTTTTGGTAAACCAGTAAATGAGACCTTATATAAAGGAATGAATAGGTCCCTGATGTACTTAACTGCAAGTCGTCCTAATATCCAATTCTCAACATGTCTATGTGCAAGATATTAGGCCAATCCAAAAGAATCACACCTCACTGTTGTAAAGAGAATCTTTAGGTACCTGAAGGGTACTCCCTCTCTTAGTTTGTGGTATCTAAACTGCTCAGGATTTAATCTCAAAGGATACTCAGACTCAGACTATGCAGGATTCAATATGGACAAGAAAAGCACTTCAGGTGCATGTCAATTGCTTGGAGGCAAGTTAGTATAAAGAAACAGCAGTCAGTGGCTATATCCTCTGCTGAGGCTGAATATGTTGTTGCTAGTGGGTGTTGTGCAAACATACTCTGGATGAAAAGTCAACTAAGTAATGACAATTTCAATACTCACCAACCTAGGACATTTAAGTAACTAAATACTTGGAGCATTTAGTTCCTAATTTAATATGTTCTTCAGTGTCATGAGATTCATGATATGTTATCAGTGAGAGTTGTTCAGGAGACCATATCCTCAAAGGTGATATTGAATTACACTTCATCCCCACTGAGTATTAGCTAGCTGATTTATTCATAAAGCCATTGGATGAACCCACTTTCACCAGACTAAAAGCTGAATTGGGCATGTTGAACATTGATTAGTCATGTTCCCGACTAAAAGATGTTTAGTTTGGTGTAAATAGAACCGATCCCCTGAACAACACTCACTGATAACATATCATGACCCAATGACACTGAGGAACATATTAAATGAGGAACTAAAGGCTCTAAGGATTTTGGTTACTTAAATGTCTTAGGTTGGTGACTGAACACATTAAATAAGGAACAAATATTCCTTATCTAACTGTCATCCGATAGTCATGGGTCCCACACATCCCACGTTCACCCACTAAGCATTTAATGCACACTCTCACAAAGCAAATCCTCTTCCTAAAACGTTCCTTCATTACCACTCCCACGTCACTCTGCAAAAGTGCACAACACATAACGGCTAAACAGTTGCCGTTACTGTCGTGAGTTTGGTACATGCATTTAATGCGGACAGAAAAAAAATTCAAAACCATTTTCACAAACCCTTTGATCTCAAAACAGTTTGAGGTCCATCCCTATAAATACCCCTCACAAAAACAAATACACACATCTTTTCTAACTTACTACCCAAACTCTACCAAAATTACCTCTTAAACTTTAGCTTGTGTGTTCATAACATCAAAACCTTTAACAATCACAATGGCAACATCAAAGAATATCAAGTATGCACCACAAGTTGAGGCTAACCTTATTGTTGAGGTCGTTTAATTTCCAAACAACAACGTAGTTGGATACTGCAACTATCTGATGAACGTGCCAACATACAAAGACATTTGTAAGTTTTTACAAAACTGTTTCTTAAATATGGCCTATACTAAAACACCACTAGTAGTATACCAGAACTATATTAGAGAGCTTTGGTTTACTGATGTGGTTGATCATCCAAAACTAACCACATATGCCTCAGAACAAAGACCCCTTAAGGAGTTCATCATCAAGTTTACAGTGAAGAATGGTAACACACCATTGTCCTTTAATTTCAAAACTTTTGTACAAACCACTGGGCTTGATTATAATAACGGGCATTATGAGGCTATTCCACTAATGGAAGTCATAAAGGTTGAACTTCTAAAGTTAGGCGTTCATAATGATACACAAGTGGAAGAGTCGGCAAGTGATTTGGTCAATAGGACCCCCTTACTCAAAACATGGTTTCCCACGTCTTGGAGGATCCTGATGACTTTTGTCATTCAGGTACTCGGTGGGAACAAGTCCTCTACTGATTAGTTGAATTCATTTCAACATATGATAATCTATAGTCTCCTCACAAGGGCTAAGATTGACATAGGAAAGATCAATTTTAATGATCTAGTAACCAGGCTCATTGATAAGCCTAGAAAGAAGTATGTTGCTTATCCTAGGTTTCTATCTTGTGTGCTTAAACACTTACTGGGTTCTGAGTATACTCAGGACAAAGCACTTGGGTTTATTCCCTCGGTCCTGAGTAAGTTGAATTATCATCGGAACTCCTCTGAAGTCCCACCAATTGAATTGATGAAATTCATGCTTAGTGTTGTGAAACATCAAGCTTTAGTGTCTCCTACTCCCTCACTTGAAAAAGTGGGGAAGAAAAAGAAGTCTCAAACTGTGACTCCACCTAAACCTAAGTCATAGGGCCTTGAGGCTTCTGGAGTACCACCTAAATTAACTAAGGGCAAGAGGCAAGCCAAACCTAAAAAAAACCCCTGATTCAGTCGACCCTGAAGTTCACCCAAGAGAAAGAACCATTGGAGGCCACTGATACATTAAAGTCAGTGTCCTCGGGCCAAAGTAATTTTCCCCAAGATACAGAGGGAAACAAACAATCCGCTGTTAAAGGATTGCCTTCCAAAAAACCCAAAGATGGTACTCACAAATCCAAGCTTTTACCTGAGGGAAAAACTATTGATCCCAAAGACTCAAAGGGAAACAAAAAACCCGCTGATATGGGATTATATCCGCTTCCGATGAGGGCATTCGCAAATCACAGCCTTTGCTTAATGGTAAACCGACTGATGCCAAAGACTCAAAGGGAAACATACAGCCCGCTAATATGGGATTGCCTGCCACTCACCCTGATGAAGGTACTCGCACATTACATCCTTTACCTTAGGGGACCCTTACTGACCCCAAAGACTCAAGGAGACACATACAACTCACTGATAGGGGTCTACCTTCCACCAATGTGTGTTTTTTTTATGTTTTCTCTTATGTAGGTAATATAGCTTAAGCCTGAAAAATTATGGCGTATGCTCAAGGATAACTCTTTCGCAGCTACATTTCTCTATGCCTCGGGAAGTACCGTTTTACCTTAATTTTCCCTATTTTCTAGTTTGTCAGTTATCCCATTGAGGCAATGTTCAACTTAAGTGTGGAGGGTAGCCAAATAGGAAAAATTAATCATATCTCTCCATGTTTGCCCTGCAAAAAAAATTATTTTCAACTGATATTTTATGAAAATCTTAAAAAACTTAATATATATGCTTTTCTTTTAAATATAAAATATGCTCTTAGTAAGGCAAGTCCAACCGGATGGACACTATAACTAGCACAAAACCAGTCCTCTAAATTGCGAGAATTTAAAGCCTTAAAAGAATTCGGGTATCCACCTGTGGTACCTAAGATAATTTATGCCTTTAGCTTGTTCGAGTTAAGGTGTGAATGCAATTGCAAATATCTCATCCGTCGTTACGGCTGTGTATTTGTAATTTGTCACCTTTTCTGGAGCAATGGTATTGGTTGAAAATTATATACGAGTGAGCCGGTAATTTAGTAGCTCTAGAACTTGTGCTTGATCATCATTTACTAACATGCAGTGAGATTAATTAATAGACAAAATCATATGATATGAGGAGAAATAAATCCAGTAAGCTCCTGTATCTGTAGCACTTCCTTTTTATTGCTATTCCGCTGAAGAAATCAAGTTGAAAGAAAGAAGTTTTGTGCCAGCCTTAGTTATCGCAATGGTATAAAAAAGATTAAAGTTTAAGGCTTAAGTTTCGGCACAAGAGATCAATATATGATATTCACCCTAATCAGTATCAACTTCTACCCCTTTGAGATTTTGTCTGGTGCTCACGCCCATCGGTCATGTTTATGTGTCTTGCATAAGCCTATGGTAGCTGTCTAGATTATGTCTACGCATCTGAGTGTCTTCATAATTAT
>BQNB010125105.1:2423-19824 GCA_026074375.1 Tanacetum coccineum
TTTCAACCGTTGTTCGACGAATTACTCTATCCTCCACCTAGTGTTGATCACCCAGCCCCTGAAGTTGTTGCTCCAATTGATGATGTAGCAGCTCCAGTACCCGTTGTATCAACCGGTTCACCTTCCTCAACTACAGTTGACCAAGATGCACCATCACAAAGTAACTCTCAAACAACACCCGATACCTAACCTCCCATCATTCCTAACGATGTTGAAGAAGACAATCATG
This sequence comes from Tanacetum coccineum, assembly GCA_026074375.1. Classification (NCBI taxonomy): domain Eukaryota; kingdom Viridiplantae; phylum Streptophyta; class Magnoliopsida; order Asterales; family Asteraceae; genus Tanacetum; species Tanacetum coccineum. Next base: position 2,653 of record BQNB010125105.1, read on the forward strand.
ATATTAAAGTTGCACATATGGGTACTTTTCTATATCAAAACCCAAAACCAGAAGACCGTCGTCGATGAATAAAACACCTAAGATCTTAACGTAAGGATCAAGAACTTAAATAGAATTAGTAACAAACACATGTGATAACATCAAATAGTTAATACTTTTCTATATCAAATTCCTATGTTTATTGCCTTGTTGATGTGAATATGGTACTTAATTCATTCCTATTTGCATATTCAGGTTCATCAAGGCATTGGAACGAAAAGACACGAAAAATGGTAGATACTTAAAGGAATGATCACGAAATACTCCTAGAAAGGTGCTTTAGTATTTTGATTATAACTTCTTCATACGAGCTCCTTTTTAGATGATTTAAGTGGCAATGGAAAGAGGAAAGGGATATTTACGACTTTTGTGCTTTGAGCTAAGCCCGGATCGCAACTGATAAATAGTTACAGCGTAACAATTACAACTATGCCATAACTTTGCCACGTCATAGTTCTACCGATTCAGTTACATAATAACTTTGTGATGTCATAGTTACGCTGTAGTTCTACCGATTCAGTTACGTAGTAACTAGGGACCAAAATCAATTTAAGAGTTCCAGAAGAAAGCTGCGATGTAGTTCTTCACTTACAACTACGCCGTAACTATATCTACATTAGCAAAAACCTATAAATACAAGCCCTAACTCGCCCATAAAGGGTGTGTGGACCCTAGGGTTGATTTAGGATTCAGAGGAGGATGAAAATCACCATCTTCAAGCTGCAATTCAAAGGAGAATTCATTTTGATTCCATCATTTGTATTAGTTATCATTGAAGTAATTGTATTGAACTATATGTTTAATCCACCCGTGATTTATAACATTATGATTTATGTGCTTACTGTATGAGTGGCTAAGCACTTCTAGTGCTAGCCTAGTTATGTACTTATTATTGTGTTAATGCCTATTTCTTTGTCTAATTAGCGTTTTTATGAATATTCTAATTGCTAGTTGATCGATCTCTGTGTTTTGGTAGTGCTAAAGCTAGTGTAGATCCTATTAGCTAGCGAGTAGGTGTGAATAGTTGAAAGGTAGTCTAATAGGTTACAAGAGATAGGATGTATCTATTTCGAGTGTAAGGGTTGCCCATACCACTGCATGCATTAGATTAGACACTTATAAAGCGCGAGAAATCCTTTCTAGAGGATTTAATTTCAAATAATGGGATTGTCGGCATTAGACAAGTCTTTAGGATAGTTGGGGGTTTAACGACTATGACCTAGATACCTGATTTCGTGAGCAACGAGATTGAGATCATAGGAAGTATAGGTTAGGTTGCGAATACAACTCGAGCTTAATGATATTAGAACCACCATTTAATACGAAACTAGACATTGCACTAGGAAATGTCATCTTCACATTAATAATGTTACATCGTAAGATATTGAATCACACTTAATTTCGGTTAAGCATATAGAGAATAAGAAAGGAAGGCAAGTTTTACTAATTTTTAATTTTATAAAAAGAAAGAAAGAAATGAGCGAGAGAAGTGAGATTACAAGCCCTAACCTCTTCATCAAGTGAAGAGGTATTTATAGTGTGATTTGCACACTATCCCTTATTTGCTAACTAGTCCTTCTACTTTGGTAAGTATGCTATTTTTTAACTAAACTTACTTAACCTTATTACATTGACTACTTTTAAACATAAACTAATTGTCTAAACATTATAAAATAAATAAACCACTAAAGTAACTTTAATCGACACTTTTTAATCCTAACAATCTCTTCCTAAGGGTCGATTAGTCTAGGCGACCCCTTCTTGAACCGAATGTTCTTCCATTCACTTACATTTCCCATCGTCTCATCTGATCACGATGCTTTAAACGGTCTTCAATATATTCTTCAAAGAACTCCAAGTATTCAATATCTGCATCAGTAGGACTTGGGTCGGCATACCCATACTTTATATTAGGGGTGAGCAGAAAGAACCGAAAAAACTAAAAATCAAAAAAACCGAACCAAAATAACCGACTGAAACTAGAAACCGATGGTTTAGTTTTTACTTTTTCAAAAACCGAAATATTTTGGTTCGTTTTCGGTTTTCGTCCAAAAACCGAACCGCACCGAACCAGTTTTATAATAATATATAATTAATATAATATAAATATATAAATAATAAATACAATTTTTAAATTCATATTTATTTTGTGGGTAAAATTACAATATATATATATATATATATATATATATATCTTAATGTTTATATATTTGTTTGTCATTTACGTGTGTTAACTTGACAATATATCATCACATATATGACAATGATCATACTATGTGTATTTTCACTTGTATGTGTGTGTGTTTCATTATATGTGTATAATTGAAGAAATTTGTGTAATAATTTTTAACCTCATATTGACAAAAAAAATAAAAAAATAATCAATTTTCTACGTAAAACAAGTTTATTAATATAGATTAGCAACAAGCAAATATAAACGGTTTGAAACTGATAAAACAAAAAACCAAACCAAAAATACAAAAAAACCGAACCGCCAATAACTGAGCGGTTTTGGTTTTATAAAAACCGAATATTTTGGTTTGGTTTCGGTTTTAGCCAAAAACCTACCCAAACCGAACCGTGCACACCCCTACTTTATATCCTTATTGTATTTCTTCACCATCTCCAAAACCCTCTTTAAAGTTGCATCACAGAATTTAGGATTTTCTTTCAGAATCATTACCCTCTTCTCTTTCTTGTTGTTCTCGTATATCAACCCAACAACTGGCTTTGAAGTGATGGTTAACAGTTTCTTCCTTTCAATGCCGGGGAATGTGATTGTTGGAGCAGTAAGGTTGACTTTTTGCTGGTAACTTTCTATGCCTAGCTGGAAATCATGAACTCTTTCCCAGATGATGGAGCTTCTGATAAAGACAAAAATGATCCCAACAACCCAGTTTATTTGTAATCTTTCACTTTGCCATTTACGCATAACAGATACAAATCTTCAATGTCATTCTTGTTGAGATGTTTGTAATCTGATTCTGTGATTGGATTAATCTATCCATTAGCTATTCTCACCATAATCTCAGTTATAAACATATGCTTATGACCTAATTCATATGAAGTTTTGATGACTTTAACGATCTTTGAATTGTGAGTGAACTTCTTCAGGTTTGTCTCTTTCTTCTGATGTGATGTTGCTTTGCCCATAGATTCTTCCAGTGTTCAACACTATATCGAGCATACAAATTAAACCTTCTGATACATTTACTCAACCATCTTGAAGTTCGTTCTTTGATATCATCTTCTAGAAATGGTACTGCAGGATACTTGTGCAACGATAGAGTATACTTCTTTGGTCCTGAGTTTCCATACTTTAGATAGAACAAGTCTTGATTCAGCAAATTCATTGGTGCAACTTTTGGATCTCTTTGACAACTATGATATACTGGAGCTAGTTTCCTTGGAAGTTGTAGTGACAAGTCTTCTTTTCTGCTTTCCCAAACAATATCACTCTTGTCACACCTCGCCAAGGCAAAAACGCGAGGTGTAACAAGATAGGCATCATCATAACACATTGATGTCAACAATAGAGAATGTATAAAATGCATTATATTAAAACCAAGTGTTATGAAGACACCAAACACAAGAGGGGTCTTGTATTAAGGTTAATCGCACACACAAAATACATAGACTTGAAAATAAAATCCGAAATAAATTTCATCATAAAACAAAACAACCAAAGTACGAAATTAAGAATCGAAGACTCCAGAAAAGAAGACTACATAATGCAATTCCTATGGTCTTTCTAGCCAAGCTTCCTAACTCCACTTTCCTTAAGATGATCACCTGAAAATGATGCTTAAAACATCAATAAATATGTTGGTGAGAGTCATAGGTTTTAGACATACAATTATACTCGTTTTCACTGTGATTAACAAAGCAAGGTAGGACAATAATGAACTATCATGACCCTATGCTAGCATGCAACAAAATCAACACATTCACACACTGGGTAGGCGTACCCTTCTGATCCTATGGTACCATAACTAACATTGAGTAGGTGCACTCATCCGATCCCAAATCGATACCATATGTATCACTGAGTAGGCGTACTCGTCCGATCCCATTCAATACCAACATGTATCACATAGTCATATAACAGTCATGTAATGTCCATACGCAATTAAAACACATAATCACAACAATGAAATATTTCAAAAAATTTGCATCATTTCCATCCCAATATAAAAACGGAAAAATAGGACTATTAAACTCTCCTGATGCACAGCTACTTGACAAATTCCTCGCAATTAACTATACATAAATAAAACACGTGTTACACGCGATTATGCTAAATGCCTAAGACGATGTAACAATCAATTTATGGACTCTTATAACCATATTATGTTTATAAACATTACACCATACTTTTCATACATTATTTATACTCTAAATACCTTAAATCGCTTTATTCAAGTTTTTCAGATTATAGCAGAATTTTATAGTCACTTTATGGCTACTAATAAAATACTAAACGACCTTATTAGATGTTCTTATTGCAACCACATCAACCCCAATGAGTTATGATACTACTGCATTTTTTTGAAAAATTAATAAGGTGTCTAACTAATTTTTAAAATTCCAACATCACAAAGTGTCCAGAAATTGATTTGATTCGACAACCAAAACGTTTAGCTTGATCAGACCCATTTAAACACTTGAGAAAATTCTAAAAAAATTCTATAAATCATACACATCATGAACTTGCTACAGTAGCAATCTCAAAAATTAAAAAGACGTTTTAATATGGTTTTTGACCTCACAATCACAACCCATAATCTGCCCTTAAAACTCAGTTTTAACAACAAATCTTGTAAAATTATTTTGACTGACTTCCACTCACTTTTAATTTATGAAACTACTTGGATTGGAAAGTAGACTCTCTGTTGTTAATTTTAGGCTCAAGAAAATCAATAAAAGCTATTCGTATGACTGAGTTATGGCTCTCGCAAGATGACCTAGAATTCTGCCCATATTTCAATTCCGAATTTACCATGATTAAACCTAATTAAACATACTCAAACCCTAATTATTATACCCAAATCAATATTTAATGATCATAGCATCATAATTACACTATTTTTACAAAACCCTAATCCATCAATTTATTTGTTACACATTTAATACAATAATTAAAACATAGATTTGATTACTAGAATAAAGATTTGACAAAAATTAAGATTTGGAAAGATGATTAAACCTTGATCTTGAAAGCTTAAAAAAATCACCAATGGCTGCTAGGGTTTTGAAAGAGGTCGACACAAAAAAGGGAAGGGAATATAAATTTTGGTTTTTATAAAATACTGATTAGTTTCCTACTTGGACTTGAGCTCCCCCCCTCCTTTTTCTCTTGTTAAACCGATCCAACAAACACCCATTTTAAATAATATATTTTTTTATAAATTCGTCCATTTATTATTTATATAATTTTTTTTTCTTTTTTCTTCTTTTACACTTCTACTAAACTATTTATTACATGTTTACTTTAAATCCTTTTAAATAAATGTACATAACTTAAAATAAAAATACTTACACTACTCATTAATTTCCCCCAACTAATATTATCATACACTAACTTAATAAATTATTATATCTTGACTTATTAAATAATCTCATCCCGAAATTAACGACACACGGTATGCTAATTTCTCAAATGCCATAATATCTAAGCGCACTAAATTCCAAAATCACCATCAATACGAAATGAAACAATTAAATCATTCATTCCTATCAACAAAATCACATATAATAACACGTATATCATATCACCTAAACCACTAAATAGACTAACGTACATAAATCAAAGCACATAAAGCTAGGCAAGTTAACTCTAACGGTTAAACTAACCTCGCTAAATCACGATTGTCACAACTCTTTAGATAATTATGCATCTGCTCTAGATGATATTGATGCTCTTCTCCTGAATTGCATCATTGTCTCATCATATCATCTACAGCTTTCTGCAGTTGAGCTATGATATGTGTTTATTCACATATCATTTTTCTTTATTAAAACAAGCTTAAATGACAAAAAATACATGAAAAATGCATTGTATATGTGTGTTTTGTAATTTATATTGTGCAGATATCGGATATTCATAAAAAGGACAAAAATGAAGCTAAATTGGACAAAATTGAGTACGGGATTAGAAGAGCGTGAGAAAAATGAAGCTGAAGGCATATTCATTAATGGGCCAACCCGTACCCGCTTAATGGGCCAGGTCAGCCCATTAAATGATATTAATCCTAGCTCTTTTATAAGCCTAATCTATAAATCCAAAAGTCCAAAACCCTTTATCCATATCCGGCCCAAGAAATAATTAATAGCCCAAGTCCAAAACCCTGTCCAAGTCAAACATGGTCAAACGATAAAACACGAGTCAACTTTACTGTTCATCTTCTCTTCCCTCCCATTTACCCTACAAACGATTACACGGGTAAAATCCACCTCCCCTCACTCGAATCTCTTCTAGAAGCCAACGTGGCTTAAGTGTGACATCATTATCTGACACCTTGGCAATCCCAAGGTGTCCTTTTGGCTTAGAGGTCGTGGAGGCAATCTAAGGGTGGATTGAAGATTGGAATTGAATCAAGGGATTGGATTGAATGATATAGGACTCTCCTCTTGCTCCTAGAACCTTCTCTCGATGGCTATAAAAGGAGGCTCAGTCACACAGTTTGAGGAGTAGTTTTTTTTCTAGCTTATCTAGTTTTTTTTCCTTTCCAGAATCTCAAATGGTCCTACATACCTAGGTGCTAACTTTCCTTTCTTCCCGAAACGCACTACACCTTTTCAAGGCGACACCTTCAGTAACACTCGATCCCCAACTTCAAATTCTAAAGGATTCCTTCTATTATCGGCATAACTCTTTTGGCGATCTCTAGCCGCTTTAAGTCTTTCCTTAATCAATACCACATTTATCAGTTGTTTATTGTACCAACTCTAGTCCAATCAACTGACTTTTTCCAATTTTAGCCCAAAGAACAGGCGACCTACATCTCCTTCCATACAATACCTTAAATGGAGCACATCGTATACTCGAGTGATAACTATGGTTTTAGGAAAACTCGGGTAAAGGTAAATGAGTATCCCAACTACTACCAAAATCAATCCCGCACGCTCTTAGCATATCCTCTAAAGTCTGAATGGTCTGCTTACTTTGTCCATCCGTTTGAGGATGATAAGGCATACTCATATCTAGTCGTGTTCCTAACGCTTTTGCAACGTCTGCAAAAAACCGCGAAGTAGATCTTCTATCACAATCTAAGATGATCGACACCAGAACTTCATGCCTTGCTACTATCTCATCAATATAAATCCTTGCCAACTTCTCATCTAGTAATCTTTTAGTATAGCTAGAAAATGGGTTGACTTAGTCAGTCTATTGACTATTGCCAAAATTATATCATGACCACTACTTGACCTCGACAACTTAGTGATAATATCCATAGTGTTTCTATCTCATTTCCACTCAGGTATCTCATGTTGTTGAAACAAACTCTAAGGTCTTTGATGTTTCAGCCTTCACCTTTGAACAAGTCAGAAAATTGATAACATAGGTATCAACATCTTTCTTCATACATGACCACCAATACATATCTCCAAGGTCATAATACGTCGTATCTGCTCCCCCCGGATGTTACAAAGTACCGTTGATCATGAAGTCATCGTCCATAATTATATGTCCTTAAACAAACACCATAATGGAATTCCATCATTGGTCAATAAAATATAAACCACCATCTTCTTTCTTTTCCATTTGTTAGTCCAGGCCATGCAGCATTTCTGCTGTCGCGTTCCCTACCTTGGACGCCTTACCTTGAGCAGCCAATATCTTGTCTGTAATGCTTGACCAAATAGTCATGGACATTGCTCTTACTCGTCTCAGTTTCACTCTTTCCTTCCTGCAGAACGCATCAGCCACTACATTCACCTTTCCCGGATGGTAATGAATCTCACAGTCATAGTCACTAAACAACTCAATCCATCTCCGTTGGCGCATATTTAACTCCTTCTAGACAAATATATGCTAAAAACTCTTATGATCCGTGTAGATAACACTTTTTGTCCCGTACAAGTAATACCTCCAGGTCTTAAAAGCAAAGACCACTGCACCCATTTTGAAATCGTGTATGGTATAATTCTTCTCATGAATCTTCAGTTGTCGTGATGCATATGCAATTACCTTTCCTCTTTGTATCAATACATATCCAAGTCCTTGGTTTAACGTGTCGCAGTAAACTACAAAATATTCTGATCCATCAGGCAATGAAAATATTGGTGCATTACATAAATTATCCTTTAATGTCTAAAAAATATTCCTCTTGCTCCACGCCTCACTCGTATTTCTGATCCTTCTGCGTCAGTGAAGTAAGGGGTTTAGAAATCTTAGAAAAATTCATGATGAAACACTGATAGTAACCTGCCAATCCTAAAAATGATTGTATCTCAAATGGCTTCTTAGGTACTTTCCAATTCTTCATTGCTTCTATCTTACTAGAGTCCACGTGAATATCATTGTTGTTAACTACGTGTCTGAGAAAACATACTTCTTCTAGCTAGAATTCACACTTGGAAAACTTGGCAAACAATTTCTCCTTTTTCAACAGCTCCAGAACTAACTTCAAGTGTACCTCGTGATCCTCCTTAGACTTTGAGTAGATTAAGATATCATCAATAAACACAATGACAAACTTGTCTAAATACGACTTGCACACCCAGTTCATTAAGTCTATGAAAACTACTGGTGCGTTGGTTAACCCAAAAAGCATAAACGTAAACTCAAAGTGTTCATACTACGTCCTAGATGCAGTCTTTGGAATATCTGCTTCGTACACTATTAATTGACGATAAGCGGAATGAAGATCTATCTTAGAAAAATAACGCGAACCTTGTAACTGGTCGAACAAGTCGTCGATCCTAGGGAGATTCTTGGTGGTCAGCTAGTCTAACTCTCGATAGTCTATGCACATTTGAAATGAACCGTCCTTCTTCTTGAACAACACAGGTGCTCCCCACGGAGAGTGACTTGGTCGAATAAAACGTATATCAAACAAATCCTAAGGGTTACGAACTACCGAATAGGGTAGCAACCGAATATCGAATCAAAGGCTAGAAAACATCTAAGGGATTTCACATATGCAAATAGATGCGGATCAAATGTCATAAGAATCCTTAAAAGAAAGGATGGAATATATGTACCGATAGAAAACGCAAACGAAAGAATCAACAAGCGTACCACGACAAAAGGAACACATAACGAATAACAATACGTATCAAGATTGATAAATGAAAAGATAGGATTCTTATACCAATAACCGAGTTTACTCGAAAGAACCAACTAAATAATGTTTTTTATAAAAATCAATTTAAAATAATAAAGAAATTCATTTTAATTATAAAAATCATTTTAAATATAAAAAAATCGTATTAAATATAATCTTTATAAAATTCATTTTATTTATAGTTGTCATAAAAACTAGAGATAGTTATCTAACGGTGTATCGCATCTTACCACTATGAATCATTTTAAACATACTTTTCATAATAGAAAATAAAATTTATTAACCATAAAAAAAAGTTTCGTATCTTATTTGTAAAGATCATTTTAAACATATTTTATTCACAAAGATCATTTTAAACATGGTATTGACAGTCAACGTGTATCACATCGTTTTATAAAAATCATTGTAAACATAATTTTTATAAAAAACAAAGAGACATTCACATAAAAGCGATGTCATAACATATTCATAAAAATCATTTCAAAAATAGTTTTCCCCAAACACCATCAAGATATACTTCAAAAGGGTTTTTATAATTCGACATCAATATAAAATATGTTACTTAAACAAAGGACATCGTAATACCAAAAAGGATTGTAAAATACCACAATTTTATCGTTTGAAAGCGAAAGAAAGTACCGGGAACCATATAGTCAGAATAACAGTGAAGCAAACACGCATAAGAGAAATTCATACAAAGACATTACGAACCAAAAGGGAAGAACATGAAGACTCATCCGTACTCACGATCAAAAGAAAAACCATAGAAAAACGTCGGTACTAACATGCCGCAACATGTTACGAAAACCAAAGGATATATAAAGAACGGAGTAATGATCCGCACTAATAAGTTAGGAACAATTAGTGCTTAAAAGAAATTTTTGATACTCATACGAGTAATCAATGCAATGAAAGAACCAATTAAACGCACCAATATCCCAAGAAACAAATCCGAACAACCAATATACATCAAGACGCCGAATAGGAAAGATAGGACATCCGTACTAATATGGTATGAGCAAGGGATGCTAAACTTAGAGTTAGAAATCCGAACGAAGTATTGAGCAAATGAACAAACCCAACAGTCATAATAGTAGCAATAACAAGTATCCGGGGTATCCGCAGGCGATAGATAGAAGGGAAACTTACTAACTACGCAACTATCCATATCCTAACCACACATAATACAACATCTTACACTACCACCTAACAAGCAAACACCGATCAATGCAATCATGGTCACCAGTCTACGTGTGTGATGCCTTTATAATTATGTTGGCCACCCATAATTATAAGTGCATCATTTCACACGTGTACTTGCTTCCAAGAGTACACATCTCAATGATAACACACATATATGCACATATACCACATTGCACATCTTAAACCACTCTAATATGACACAGAAACGATGCTCCATCAAAGCAATATTTATTTATATAAAGGTAAATCGAAAACAACAGAAAGAAAATGAAGGTCTCGAAGCGCCCACAAATATGTAATATCCCAAAGAAATCATCGATAGCAATGTGTCGAGGTAAGAGACGGGATAAACTTATGTTGGGCCTCGCTTGGGTTTGACTTTGCTTTCGCAAGAGTCACCCGACTCCGCGGGTCCAGGCCTGCTACGAGCATCCGACAAGAGATCTGAGTCGACCTCCTCCTCCGACTCTTCTAACTACGCTTCCTCCTTTGGTTCCTCGAGAGGCTCCTCCTCAATTGGCTCCTATTTTGATGCTTCTGGTATCAAGTAGCTCGTAGGTCGAGATAAAATTCTCTGTAAAACAAGAAAATAAAATGCCTAGATAGCTAAACACATAGATCTTATTATGCAGCTATATGAAGGACTCTTAGGACATAGTCTAGGTCAAACCACCTACTTTTCTATAACCAATGGCTTTTGATACCAAATCTGTCACCCCCTCAAGCGGAAACGCGAGCATAAAAGATAGGTTCATCAAAACACATTTATGTCAACAATAGAGAATGTCTAAAATGCATTATATTAAAACCAAGTGTTATGATGATACCAAACATAAGAGGGGTCTTGTATTATGGTTAATTGAACACACAAAATACATAGACTTGAAAATAAAATCTGAAATAAATGTCATCATAAAACAAAACAACCAAAGTACGAAATTAAGAATCAAAGACTCCAGAAAAGAAGACTCCATAATGCAATTCCTATGGTCTTTCTAGCCAAGCTTCCTAACTTCACTTTCCTCAAGATGCTCACCTGAAAATGATGCTTAAAACGTCAACAAATATGTTGGTGAGAGTCATAGGTTTTAGACACACAATTATACTCGTTTCACTGTGATTAACAAAACAAGGTAGGACAATAATGAACTATCATGACCCTATGCTAGCATGCAACAAAATCAAATCAACACATTCACACACTAGGTAGTCGTGCCAATCGTTCCCATGGTACCATAATCAACACTGAGTAGGCGTACTCATCCGATCCCAAATCGATACCATATGTATCACTGAGTAGGCGTACTCATCCGATCCCAATCAATATCACAAATCACACTGAGTAGGCGTACTCATCCGATCCCATTCAATACCAACATGTAACACATAGTCATATAATAGTCATGTAATGTCCATACGCAATTAAAACACATAATCACAACAATGAAATATTTCAAAACATTTGTATCATTTCCATCCCAATATAAAAACAGAAAAATAGGACTATTAAACTCTCCTGATGCACAGCTACTTGACAAATTCCTCGTAATTAACTATACATAAATAAAACACGTGTTACACGCGATTAGGCTAAATGCCTAAGACGATGTAACAATCAATTGATGGACTCCTATAACCATATTATGTTTATAAACATTACACCATACTTTCCATACATTATTTATACTCTAAATACCTTAAATCGCTTTATTCAAGTTTTTTAGATTACAACAGAATTTTATAGTCACTTTATGGCTACTAATAAAATACTAAATGACCTTATTAGATGTTCTTATTGCAACCACATCAACCCCAATGAGTTATGAGACTACTGCATTTTTTTGAAAAATTAATAAGGTGTCTAACTATTTTTTAAAATTTCAACATCACAAATTGTCTAGAAATTGACCTGATTCGACTACCAAAACGTTTAGCTTGATCAGACCCGTTTAAACACTTAGGAAAATTCTAAAAAAAATTCTATAAAATCATACACATCATGAACTTGCTACAGTAGCAATCTCATCAATTAAAAAGACGTTTTGATATGGTTTTTGACCTCACAATCACAACCCATAATCTGCCCCTAAAACTCAGTTTTGACAACGAATCTTGTAAAATTCTTTTGACTGACTTCCACTCACTTTTTATTTATGAAACTACTTGGATTGGAAAGTAGACTCTCTGTAGTTAATTTTAGGCTAAAGAAAATCAACAAAAGCTATCCATATGACCGAGTTATGGCTCTCGCAAGATGACCTAGAATTCTGCCCAGATTTCAATTCCGAATTTACCATGATTAAACCTAATTAAACATACCCAAACCCTAATTATTATACCCAAATCAATATTTAATGATCATAGCATCATAATTACACTATTTTTACAAAACCCGAATCCATCAATTTATTTGTTACACATTTAATACAATAATTAAAACATAGATTTGATTACTAGAATAAAGATTTGACAAAAATTAAGATTTGGAAAGATGATCAAACCTTGATCTTGAAAGGTTAAAAAAAATCACCAATGGCTGCTAGGGTTTTGAAAGAGGTCGACATAAAAAAGGGAAGGGAATACAGATTTTGGTTTTTATAAAATACTAATTAGTTTCCTACTTGGACTTGAGCTCCCCCTTCCTTTTTCTCTTGTTAAACCGATCCAACAAACACCCATTTTAAATAATATATATTTTTTATAAATTCTTTATAAAAATTCGTCCATTTATTATTTATATAATTTTTTTTTCTTTTTTTCCTTTTTTTCCTTTTTTTTCTTTTACAATTCTACTAAACTATTTATTACATGTTTACTTTAAATCCTTTTAAATAAATGTACATAACTTAAAATAAAAATACTTACAATACTAATTAATTTTCCCCAACTAATATTATCATACACTAACTTAATAAATTATTATATCTCGACTTATTAAATAATCTCATCCCGAAATTAATGATACACAGTACGCTAATTTCTCAAATGCCATAATACCTAAACGCACTAAATTTCAAAATCACCATCACTACAAAATGAAATGATTAAATCATTCATTCCTATCAACACAATCACATATAATAACACGTATATCATATCACGTAAACCACCAAATAGACTAACGTACATAAATCAAAACACATAAAGCTAGACAAGTTAACTCTAACGGTTAAACTAACCTCGCTAAATCACGATTGTCACAACTCTTTAGATAATTATGCATCTGCTCTACATGATATTGATGCTCTTCTCCTAAATTGCATCATTGTCTCATCATATCATCTACAACTTTCTGTAGTTGAGCTATGATATGTGTTTATTCACATATCATTTTTCTTTATTAAAACAAGCTTAAATGGCCAAAAATACATGAAAAATGCATTGTATATGTGTGTTTTGTGATTTGTATTGTGTAGGTATCGAATATTCATCAAAAGGACAAAAACGAAGCCAAATTAGACAAAACTGAGCACGGGATTGGAAGAGCGTGAGAAAAACAAAGCCGAAGGCATATTCATTAATGGGCTAACCCGTACCCGTTTAATGGGTCGGGTCAGCCCATTAAATGATATTAATCCTAGCTTTTTTATAAGCCTAAACTATAAATCCAAAAGTCCAAAACCCTTTATCCATATCCGGCCTAAGAAATAATTAATAGCCAAGCCCAAAACCCTATCCAAGTCAAACATGGTCAAACGATAAAACACGGGTCAACTTTATTGTTCATCTTCTCTTCCATCCTATTTACCCTGCAAATGATTACACGGGTAAAATCCACCTCCCCTCACTCGAATCTCTTCTAGAAGCCAACGTTGCTTAAGTGTGACATCATTATCTAACACCTTGGCAATCCCAAGGTGTCCTTTTGGCTTAGAGGTCGTGGAGGCAATCTAAGGGTGGATTGAAGATTGGAATTGAATCAAGGGATTGGATTGAATGATATAGGACTCTCCTCTTGCTCCTAGAACCTTCTCTCGATGGCTATAAAAGGAGGCTCAGTCACACAGTTTGAGGAGTAGTTTTTTTTCTAGCTTATCTAGTTTTTTTAGCTTATAGTGTAATTTTCAACTTATTGTATTTTACTTTTGTAATTTCCTTTTCAATTGTAACTTATTTTAAGTATTAATAAAATTCTCAGTTTCCTTTAAATTCGTGTTTTAATTTTACTTATATGCTAAACTATTAACATGTTTTTGGAAATCAGTTAAATAAGCTCAATAAGCTCTTATTACTAGAAAAGCTAATACTTATTCAGTTAAGTTAGCTTATAGCTTAACTGAATAAGCAGTTCATTCAAATCTACTCAAATTAACTGAATAAGCCACTTGGAAGATAAGCCAAAAATGGAAGGGCTTATAAGACTTATTCAAAGCTTATTCTTTAAGCTAGCTTGTAGAAAAGCTCTTTAGAGCACTTACAGTCCTTGTTTAGAGCAAAGGACAAAGGTACATTTAGTTTTGCCATTTCTAGCTTAATTTCTATTTCAGCTTATTAGGTTGCTTAATATGTGCTTATTAGTGCCTAAATATGCTTAATCTATCTTATGGTAGCTTAATGTGTCTTAGATTTCTAGTTTACATCATTAGTATTAGTTTAATTTAAGTTTTAGTTAAGACTACTTATTAAGAAGTCAAACCTGCTTATAGGTTTAGCTTGCTATTTAGTGCTTAATTTTCCAAAGTTTTAGCTTAATATGTTTAGGACTAAATCTATTTTCATATTTTAAAGCTTATCAAGGTCTGTCTTAGTTCTAAATTAGTTCTTTAAGTTTTAAAGGGGTGTTTGAGATAAGAGATTTTAACTTAGTAAAATTGAGTTTAGTCAGATTTTAGGGTTTAAATGAATTTAATAAGCTCAAATAAGGTCTATATGTTAGTTTTCATAAGCTAGAATTAAGTGTTGTTAGGTTTTCTAGTTTAGTTTAGCTCAATCCAAGTCTGCTTGTTTTAAAGTTGTGCTAAATTGCTTGTTAGCTGATTTTATAAAATGAATGCTTAAGGTGTAGTTTTAGTGATCAAAATTGGTTTCATATGCATCATAGAGCATCTGTTTTGAGTCATAAGTTCTTAGAATAGCCTTTAAAATGTTTTAGATCAAATTCAGTTAAGCTTGTTTTGTTTTTAGGAGTCTAAAATTACAGATCAATAGTGGTCACAATCTAGCTTATTTTTGATTTGTTTTGATTGCATTTAGCTTATTTTAGTCTTGTCTCAATCTGTTTCAAGTTTTAAGTTTGTCATTTGTGCTTTTGAGTCTTAAAACTTAGGCTGCATATTGTCATTTTAATTCAAAAAGCCAAAAACAAGTATGCCAAACTGTCATTTTCATTTTACTTTTCTAGCTTATTTTCTAAACTTATTTTCTTAATTCTAGCTTATTTGAGTCATTTGAGTTTAGATCTCAATCTGTTTCTAGTTTTTAGCTTTTTCTTATAGCTTATTAGTCCTTTAATTTTACCTTAAACAATGGTTATAGTCCTTAAAAAAGTTTTTGTGTCATCTGTCTTAAAAGCTTTTTGTAGTTTTTAAGCTTAATGTTTTTGCTTATTTCTTAGTTTCAAGTGCTTATTGAGTATAGGTCTAGGTCTGTTTCATGCTTTTTGGTTTTAATTAGTGCTTATTGAGTCTAAAAAGCCAAACAGTTTAGCTAGTAATCATATAGTCTATAATAAGCCAAAACTGTCATTTTAAAATGTTCTTTTCTAGCTTATAAATAAGTCCTGGCAAAAAGTCCTTTTTATTAAAGTTGGTTAGTTTTGCTTATTCTTTAGCTTTTTCAAAAAGAAAAATAAAAAAATGTTTCCATAAAAAGGTAGGCCACAGGACTCAAACCTGTGACCTCTCTCACACAACACACACGCCTTAACCATCATGCCCTTGGGACTTTTTCATTCATACCTTGCACCATTTATTTCATATATGCATTTTAGAATTAGCTTATTCTGCTTATTTGATTTTTCTCGGCTTATTGGTTTTAGCTTTTTGTTTCGTTTTTCTTTGTAAACCTTAGGAATAGTGTTAAGTATTTTTAGTAATTTTCTCAAATTTTTAGAATCAAGTTTAGTATTTTTAATCTAATTTTTAGTATTATTTAGTTTAAAAAATAGTTTTAAATAGTTTAAAAATTAAAAAAAACAATTTCTGTGTTTTATAAAATATTATAATGCATTTAGGTTTAGAAATTTGCAATTCGAGTTTTTAGAGTTTTAATTTGTCATTTTTAGTTAAATAATTAGTTAATTTTAGTTTTTAATTAGTTTTAATTTGATTTAAGTGTAGTTAGAATTTTAAGTTGCCTTAATTTTTATTTAGCTTGCTTTTATGTGCTTTCCTTTTGCGTTATTAGATTTAGATTCCAAAATCCAAAATATTGATTATTCAAGCACGCGATTACGAACCGAAACCAGATTTTCAATTCACGCTTCGTCGAGATACGACATCCGGAAGATAAAATATTATTTGTTCTCAAGCAATTTTTATATCAAATGGGATACTCTCTATACTATTACTTATTTGGTATTTTAGGATATATATATATATATATATATTATAGACTATTTTATTCAAATCAAGTTTTTGGCGCCGTTGCCGGGAAAGTTGTGAAACGAATATCGAGTTTAAGTTTGAAGAGTAGTGCATTG
>BQNB010125106.1:0-19824 GCA_026074375.1 Tanacetum coccineum
AACTGCCCTGGGGTCTTTTTCGATTTTAGTTTAGGATATTTAATATTTAGTCCTCTTTTAGAGTTTTGCTTATACGAGCTTATTTGCTTATTTATAGCTTATTCGTTTAGCAACTTTTCCAGTTTGCATTTTTCTTAGATTCTATATAGTTTGAAGTACTTTTCCTATATTTTTTAGAATTTTCCAAATTAGTTTAGTGTTTTTTATTAATTTTTTGTAGAGTAAAACTGTTTTTAATTCATAATAAATAAAATAAAAGTCAAAAAAATATAATTCTTTTTTCTAAAATTTTCTTTTATCATTTAGGACTGTTAAAAATTAAATTTGCTTTTGTAGGGTTAAAATTGTAGGATTTAGGGTTTTAGAGCTCGATTTTGATTCCCATTATCGTTTTTAGTTTAAATCTTTAATTGCTTTCGTTTTAGGTTTGCCTTTACTTCTTTTTGCTTTTATATTTATAGAAATAGGAATCCTAAGTAAAAATCATTAAAATATTCAATCACGCGATCACGAACTTAATCACGATTTTCAAATTCGCACCTCATCGGGAAACGACCCGAGAAGGTTTTTTAGGATTTTACTTTGGATAAAAGTTAATAATCTCTTAAAAGCCTCTTGGAATTCTCACTCTTCTATATTTTGATAATTCTTATTATATATTTATATATCTTACATTATATATAACAAGATAAAACAATGCCACCTCATGCAACTTAAATGCCACATAATCACCAAAGAATGCCACATATGCAACAATTAATGCCACCTCATCACCAAAGAATGCCACATATGCAACAATTAATGCCACATATTGATAAGATCGTTTAAACTCATCTAGGATCGTTTTACCAATAACAATTGTAACAATTATGCACAGCGGAATTAAACAAACACAATTGTTATTGAACAAGGTTTTTCATTATCATGAGTTGTAGGCATGGATGCTTGTTGAGAAAAGAAGGAACATATGATTTCATCTGAGTGAGAAGCATAGTTAGGAGCAGTGGGAACCTTGCTTGAGGCAGCTTGTGTATATCCTTTTGGGATATTTGTTGGTTCAGCAGTACTTTGTTTCAAAGTACTGCCCTTGACTTCTGTGGACAGGAAAGCAATGTTTTGAGAGTTTGAATTTGAGACACCCTTCAATTCATGCTCATACACCTTTAAGTTGTTGTAGAGATCATCAAAGTCTAACTCGTCTAATCCAGGTTGTCCCCGAATCATGGTAGCCACTACATGCCACACAGATGGTAGGCTTCTTAGAAACTTCAAATTTGCATCTTCAATGGACACCGTAGCATCATGTAATTCAAGCATGCTAAGAATATGCTGAAACCTTTCGTATGCTGAATCTAGTTCTTCCCTAGATCCAATAGTAAATGTCTCAAATTGTTGTTTCAACAGATTCTTTTGCATCTTCTTTGATGCTTCGTTTCCTCCAAATCTTGCTTTTATGGCTTTCCATAAAGATCTTGCATCTACAGCATCATGAAAACTGAGAAGATGTCTATCAGGTATGGCAGAAAGCAGTATATTAAGGGCTTTCTCATTGTTTCTTCTTGCGTTTGCAGCAAGTGAAGTCTTTGGTGCAGACACTGAGGGAGATGCAGGATCAGTTGTGGTTTGGTTTCCATTGGTGATTATGTCCCATAGTATGTGATCAGTGATAGCGATATACTGTCGCATCTTCATGGACCATAGGTCATATTCACCTTTCTTGATTATAGGGATTCTAAGTGCAGTAACGGACGAGGTGGGAGGGATAGGTTCTGTTTCAGACATCTTTTATGAGTTTAGAAAGATTTCGATTGATTAAAAGTTCTTCTAGATCAGAGTCTCTTCACAAGCTCTGATACCACTTGTAGGATCGATATTCCTTTATGAAACACTGATATACTGTCAACTATGCGGAATCTAGTTGGCAGTACTTAAGAAGAACACACAATAGTTTCTCAAACGATTTCTATTATAAACCTTTTGAATCTGCCTAAATTGCAGATCCCTAATACAATACTAATAATTCTTAACTCGTGTTTTTCTATATCTCTTAATATCTTCCTAGAGATCCTTTTATAAACATAAGGATAACCTCTAGTAGATGTACAGTCCTTGTATGACATAAACACTAATCAATACTAATCATTAAACTAACTGTTAACTGTTATCAAGATAATTACTAAAATATTGTTTAAATGATAATCACTTTATGATTCCTTTATCAAATGGCTGTTCTTCGGATTCTTTGACTGCAGTACCTTGACTTTTACTTAGCGTTACTTTGACTTTCTACTTAGCAGTACTTTGACCAATTGACCAATTGACTTGTTTTCCCAAAAGCCGGATCTCCGTGTTTTTGGTTTCTTTGCTATCCCTACCATCAACACCATCACAAACTTTGAACCACGCAGCCACTCTGCAATTTTTCCTTGGATTAATTCCGACTAATCACTGTGGATATCGGGTCGGGACCTTGAATAAGGATAAAATTAACCTTATCAAGTTTTGTGACATTTTGATGAGGGGGACGGTTTTTACTGTATGGGGTCTAAGACCCATAGTGTAACACACTTTTATTAATTTTTTGAAACTTACCCTTATATTATTCAATCAACACTTCTTACTAAACTGTATATCATCACATAGCCCAAAACACTACTACTCAGTCCCACACCCGAATTACAACCCTCCATCCAAACAACACCCCCACACAAAATTTCCTCTCTACCCTACCCACTATACCATGGCCCAATACAAATCGAACTCAATCCAAAAAATTCCCACATCACACCCGCTTCAAACTCCACTCTCTTTACCTTGCGGGGTTACCACAAAACACCAACCCCAATCACTGCATCGGACTCACTCCTTGGTCACTCGCTATCGTGTCGGGACTAATCGCCCACTAAAACGTTACACTTTAAATGTCTCCAACATTTCCCTATTCCTAGTCGTATTCAAATGCGTTAGTGACACAAATTGGCATCGTGCTTTGCTTGATGAATATTAATGCTTTTATTAAAAAATTATACTTGGGTCTTGTCCCTAGGAACCCGGACCCGAACATTGTTGTTTCCTTGTGCGCTCTTTGGGACAAGATAATGCAGATGGCAGTCTAATCGCTAACAAGGCTCCGCTCTTGTGAGCGAATGGCAGCACTCAAATTGTAGGTTTTGACGTGGATGAGACTTTTAGTCCGGTTGTTAAACCGGCCACTATTCGTACGGTGCTCAGTCTTGCTATTTCTCGACATTGGCCAATTCATCAGTTGGATGTCAAGAATGCCTTTTTTGCATGGATCGTTATCTGAGACTGTCTACATGCATCAACCTCCTGGTTTCGAGTTCGCGGCTTCCTAATATGTTTGCCTTTTACAACGATCACTTTATGGGCTTAAACAGGCCCCTCGGGCCTGATTTTAGCGATTTGCAGCCTATGCTGCTCGGGTTGGTTTTCTCCACAGTCGATGTGACTCATCACTTTTTATTTACAGCACAGGGTCTGATAATGCTAATTGTCATATTATATGTTGATGATTATTGTTTTGACTGCATCTTATATTTTCTTTGCTTCTGCGCATCATTGCTTCCTTCTTGCGGAATTTTCTATGCTGACCTTGGGCCCGCGTTATTACTTTCTCTGGTGTCGTGACTCGTAATACTTCTGGGATGTTTTTATCTCAACAGAAGTATGCCACAGAGGTACTTGAGCGAGCTGGTATGCTTACTTGTAATCCGTGTCGTACTCCTGTTGACACGGATTCCAAGCTTGCTGCTGCTGGTGATCCTGTTTCTGATCCTACACTATATCGCAGGCTTGCAGGGGCTCTACAGTATTTGACCTTTACACGGCCTGACATCTCTTATGCCGTTCAGCAGGTTTGTCTCTTTATGCATGATCCTCGAGAGCCTCATTTCTCTGCTCTCAAGCGGATCTTGCGGTATGTCCGTGGTACATTGACTTCTGGTTTACAGCTTTATTCATCTACGACATCCTCTTTAGTTGCTTATTCAGATGCGGATTGGGCTGGATGTCCCACTACACGGCGCTCTACTTCTGGCTATTGTGTGTTTCTTGGCAACAATCTTTTATCTTGGTCTTCCAAACGACAGTTTACTCTTTCTCGATCTAGTGCGGAGGCAGAGTATCGGGGTGTTGCCAATGCAGTGGCCGAGACTTGCTGGTTGCGCAATCTTTTACGTGAGCTTCATACACCATTGTCTACAGCTACTATTGTTTATTGTGATAACGTGAGTGTTGTCTATCTCTCTTCTAATCCCGTGCAACATCAGCGCACGAAGCATATTGAGATTGACATTCACTTTGTTCGTGACTTGGTTACCACTGGTCACATACGGGTTCTTCATGTCCCTTCTCGTTACCAGTATGCGGATATCTTCACCAAAGGTCTACCTACGGCTTTATTTGATGAGTTTCGTGACAGCTTGAGTGTTCGTTCCTCTCCCGCTCAAACTGCGGGGGGATGTTAGCGGATTAGTCTTCATGGCCCAAAGGCATATTTATCTTTGTATTATGTGTAGGCCCATTATCTAGCTTATATAAGCATATCATTGTAACTCATTATGACACAGAAAATACACAACCTTTCAATCACTCATCAAAGCTGTGATTCTTGATTTCTTTTCCAACGCTGTTTTCAAGTTGCGAAATGTCTTAACTTACCTGTTTACTATTTCTATACTGGTGGTGCTTCCGGTCTTTGTGTGTTCTTATATCTAACAACCATCCATAAAACAACCACCAAGAGTATTAAGGAATTAAATATTTACTTTGATATTCATGGAGTGCCTCCCATCAATTCTTATGATATGCCAACAGCTTTGTTTGAAAGAGAATCTAACTCGTATGTGGAAACTAGAAGGGAGGGTTGAATAGTTTACACGTTTGTTTTACAGTTTAAAAGTTTACTTTCAAAAATGTATAGATCCGAGTTATATGTTCAATCAAATCACAATACGAACAAGCAATATCTATCTAAACGAAAACTAAATAACAACAATAATAATGTAAAGAGATAAGGAGAGAAACAACCAAACCAAGACACAAAGATTTTATAGTGGTTCGGCTACGAAGCACCTCTTCGCCCTACTCCACTCCCCGAGTATCCGACTCGAGATTTCACTATGTCAACAAGCTCCCTTTAGGCGGAGAAAACCGTTTACACGTCGCTTACGTTATTTTCCGACACTAAGCTAAATGTCGAGTCCTAATCTTAGCTAGAACCAATCTACCACTTCACAAGATATACACACTCACAAGATCTACACTATCGGATCTACACAATATCCGAATCACACAAATACACAAGATAAATACAATAGAGTTTTGGTACTTAGAAGAAAGGAGGATAGATCACTAATTAACACTTCGTTTCTTGACGAATACGAGTGTTCTTCTCTTGCACTTGAATGAGAGGGAAGAGATGAGAAGAAGAGATTAGATCACTTGAAACAAGATCTAAGTATGTTAGTGATCAAGAGTTTTAGTGAGAGAAAGAAGGTTTAGAGAGAGAAAGAAAAGACTGAAAAATTTTGTGCAAAGAGGAATAATTTTCTGCTGGGAATGGAGCAGTATTTATAGGCAGGGAATCCCAACGGTCATCTGGTGGCGGTCCCGACGGTCCCTTATATATAAGGGGGCCGCCAGGCCTATAAGGGGGCCGCCACTAGACTCCGCTCCCTTTTTTGTCTTTTTATGGTGAAGGTTGTATCTGTTATGGAACCTTCCATTTTGGGGGGAAAATTTGAATTTCAAATTTTAAGTTTTTAATAAAACTTTTCTTTTAATTAGAAAATATTTTGTAAATGTATTTTTGAGAAAATACTTTTGTAGAATTAAAAGTGGGGATTAAGAGAAAAGATATTTTCTTCATCATCTAATCTTGCTTAAATATTTTTGGTTTGTTGATTACCTCTTAAGTGTTCACTAATCCTATAGAAATGTAAGTTTAAATTGATAATTTTGGAAACGTTCTATTTTTATTGTAAACGTTTTTACATTTTGTTATTATCAAAACGTTGAGAGGTCGAAAAATATAAATAAAGTTTTTAGACATTATTTGTATTAACAATCTCCCCTTTTTTGATGATGACAAAATATAAAATCATTTTAAATAAAATTAAAGATGTCAAATTATTAAATGAGTTATGTTCTATTTCTCCCATTTTTTGTCGAATTCATAAAGAATGATCGTCGAGTTGTCGAATGGAGAAATAAATCGACGATATCAAAGACTTCCCCCTTGATGTGTGCTCCCCTGTTCGGGGAACAAGGGATCGATCTTACTGAAAAATTTCTGTGCTATGTGCTACAAAACAAGGTTAGAAGTACAAGTGCAAGACAAATATCTTTCAAGTTAACACATTGTATTCAATTTAACAAAAGAAGAGTTTCATTCAACCAACAAGAAACTCATACACTAGCACATCCAACTAATACATTCAACATAAAATAAAACTAGAGCTAATACAAGATAAAGAGAAATAATACTACATAAGTCTTAAATGATTCATGATTCATAGAGAATGACTTTTTGAGCAAAAGGTTTGGGGTGACACGTTTATGAAAACATTTAGAGATTTTTCAAGGTGGAGGTGGAAAGTGTGAGGTGATTGCGGTAGTGAGAAGATATTCAAGATGAGCAAACATGATGTTCATCTCATCTCTTAGGGTGAAGAAAAGGTTTCGGTTGTGAGAACAACATATGCAAGTTGACCCATGATAGTCATGATAGTTGTAGAAAAGAGGATGGCCCATGATAGGTGGTTGAGGTTGTGGTGGTGATGGTGGTGATGTAGTGTCATGAGTGTGATCAAGAGGAGTGATTGGGGACAAAGAAAGTATGATATCCAAGGAATGATGACTTTAAAGTGGTTGAGGATTTAGAGGTCTAGAAGGAACATCCGGAATGTTGTCAGGCAAAGGGTTCAAGTGAGGAGGAGAATTTGGTTCATGTGAAGATGGTGGTGAAATTTGAAGTTTTGAGTGAAAAGAAGAAGATGTGTTCTCTTGACTTGATGATGTTTGATTAGTGGATGTGGTTTTTGATGGTGCATTTGAAGGAGTTGGAGATGAAGAAGTTGTTGTTGGAGAAGGTGTGGTGGTGATATCTTCATCACTAGATATGTTGACAAATAGTTTTCTAGGAGGGATTATGGTGAGTTTGATTTTCTTTGAAGGGTTAGATGAGGAAGCATTTGTGGAATTCATGGTAGAATGAGGTGAAGGAAAATGTGATTGATGAAGGGATAGAGGAGAGTTCATGATTTAATGTAGAAGAGATATATTGAAGAAGTAAGGCATGGGGTTTGAAGTTTTAGATTCCAAAAAATATTTGTCAAATTGTAGAAATTATAGCTAGGCCTAGATGGGATAGTGGTCAACTGTACAGAAATTCAGGGGGTTACAGTAGAAGAATCTGTGACCTCTGATGGCGGCCCCTTAATTACCCGGCGGTCCCATATATATTGGGGGGCCGCCCAGTATTTTAGGAGGCCGTTTTCTGGAGACAGAAAACTTTTTCTAGAATTTCTTGATATGCTTGTATTTAAAAATTTAAAAATTTTCCTTTTTCAATCAATCCTATTTCATCATAAATTATCTAATACTTACTATCCAACTTCACAATATCAACTATCTTGAGTTCTATGAGGGAATCATATGTAGGCAAATTTTATCAAAAGATAAGCATGCATAATATCATATATATAGCAAAGAGTCTATCGAGATGCATGCAAGCATTGGTTTAGGATGATAAAATCGAAATATCATCCATGGTAAGCTAAGTTGCCCATACTAAGTACTAAGTTACTAATGAGTAGCATAAGATTAAACACCTAAGTATAATAGATTAGTAAATAATATAGATAATAATGTCATAAAGCAATTTCCCTTATTGCTCACTTCTTCATGTTTCTCCACAATCTTCTAAGACTTTTTCCGATTGACCTTACTCCACCACGTTGCTCATCTTGTAATTGTACTTGACGGTTGATGATTTCGGTTTGGCGAGTGTAAAATGGTTCAAGGTGAGGGTCAATGTTAGGTGGGTTTTGAAAGACTTGAGGAACTTAATTAGTCAAAGAGTTGACATAATGAATGGGGGAAGGAGTGCTTGCACGCGAGGTCCCTTCGTCATTCCTATCGTCATCATCATCGTTGAGATGAGATGAGGATGGTTGATCGAAGGCGGAAGAAGAAGAAGTGAAATGACGACCTCTTCTCGTGCCACGATCTCTTCTGGGTTTTCACTCTAGTTGAGCGGCAAGAGGAGTCATGACACGATCGTACAAGACATATGACTCATTTCTAATTCAGGATTTTCCCTAATGATGAATTTAAACAATAGAGTTAATAACATACCATAGGGTAGAATTAACCTCTTTTGTTTAGTAACCCACTCCATTCGTTTTGTCATGAAATAGGCAAGGTTGAATCTTTTGGAGTGTACGATACAATAAAGCATATAACAAAGACATGCAGGAACATCCCGATTACCCCCCAGACAAAAGACATTTTCCCGAATAATTTCTTCTAAAGGCTTTAGGGTTGGCTTAATTTTACGAGTTAGAACATGATATTCAAGAACATCAATTTCTTCCTCATGACGAATACGACAGACTTGACCATCTCGATTGATTCGAATAGACGAAATGATGTCCTCAATGGAAGGAAGGTTGGTTTGATATGGACCATCCGAAGGAGTACCATATTCCAACTCATCAAGTCTCCGTCTATCGGTAAAAACACACGCACCTTCACAAGGTATATCAAGAATTTGAGCAAATTCTTCAAGAGAAAAAAAGAGAAGAATTTATTTTGAATAACAAATTCGACAAATATTTGACCTTCGTCGGAATAACTGACTCGATATTGACTATAAAACTCAAGAATGAAGCGAGGACAAATTTGTTCATTTATTTCAAGGAGACACTCGAACTCGACAAAATAGAACAAAGACCGAACATAGTTTAGATCCGCAAAGTTGTCAAAAACCACCCAACCCTCATGAATGTAACGGCTTTCAAGGTCTCTGAGTTTTTCTTTTATAGGAGTACGGTATTCATGTGATATCATTGATATGTATTCTCTTGTATTTTTATGATCTTCGGATGACTTACGAGGCATGATTTCCTAAAACAAAAGCGAAATCACATTTTATTACCGTTTCACTTGTAGTTGGTTATACACATTGCTTCTAGTGTGTGTTTAGATGTAACAAATGTGGAGTAACAATTAACTCGACCTAAACATAAAATCCTACGAGTTAATCCAAACGCTCCTTAATTTGATTTTGCTCATCCAAACAAGTCGAAAA
The DNA here is from genome assembly GCA_026074375.1 of Tanacetum coccineum. Lineage (NCBI taxonomy): Eukaryota > Viridiplantae > Streptophyta > Magnoliopsida > Asterales > Asteraceae > Tanacetum > Tanacetum coccineum. The sequence continues at coordinate 9,335 of BQNB010125106.1, forward strand.
ATACATATGAATTATGTATCTCGATCTTTTTTTTCATGAGATCATTATGCATGTGTTTGAAAACGTTTTTGTATTGGATTAACAATGCACAACAATAATTTTATTATGTTCCTAATGTGAGTGATTTGAAAATAAAATTGGGATTTTGGTTCGAAATCAATTTTTCAACACATTCACAAATGTATGCAAATCCTATATCTATGGGACGCATATTAGTTATACATTGTATCCAAATTGTCTTAATTGTACAAAATTGAAAGAAAACATGAAAATCCCCGATTTCAATTTTTGGTGTTCATCATGAACCCTAGACTCAAATTGAAAGAAAATAGATGAAATGACTTACAATTGAGGATCTTTGTGATATTAGGATTGATTATTAGTGTTGATTTTATTTTCAATTGATGTTTTAATGGTTGAATTTGAGTTTTGGTGGGTTTTGAGTCGTGTTCGTCAATGGCAGCAGATAAAGGAGTGTTTGTTTTTATGTTTTGGAAATTTTTGTTTAAGTGTTCCATATTATAGTCTGCTGATGGCGGTCCTATATCTCCTTGCGGTCCCAAATATATTGGGGAGCCGCCTATATGGGGGCCGCCCTCAGTAAAGGGTATTGGACTTGAGTTTTTGACGAAAATTTAACAAGAGGAGTGACATTTTAATTTGCATTTCGCGAATTAAAAATGCTTAAAGTACTTCGGATGAAGTATTTAAGTTGTCACGACACGAAATGGAACACAGACTAGAATCGAAACTAAAAGAAGGAGAAGCGAACATATAAGGTTTATAGAATGTGTTCCATCATTCCTAAACCAAGACGTAGATAGTTAAACGATTCACGTTTAAGGGGTTTAGTAGAATGTAGGGGATGTTGTCGACGGACGACACTTTTTCGATTGAGATATGTCCTTGCTAGACATTATCACGAAGAAAGTGACGTATTCCAATGTGTTTGGTACGAGAATGTTGCACCGGGTTTTTGCTAAGGTCAATCGCGCCTTTGTTGTCGCACATGATGGGAACGTCGTCGAGTCGTACGTCGTAGTCGATAAGAGCTTGTTTCATCCATAGTGCTTGTTGACATGCCTTTCCGGCGCTTACGTATTCGGCTTCGGTAGTGGATATAGCAAGAGCGGTTTGTTTCTTTGAGAACCAAGACGTCAAACAACATCCCACGAACGTACAAATACCCTAAACCCTAAAGTGTTTGATTTTTAATTCGAAAACCGTAAGGGGATAGACTTTAATTTCTATACTTTGGTTTATATTGCGGTCCCTATTAGAGATACCATTATCCATAGTGCATAGTGCCTTTAATGTATCGAAAGATACATTTACCACTTTAAGGTGAGAGTTTTAGGAGCCTCTTGACGCGGGTTGGTACAAAGGCAGACAACTCTTCTAAAACACTGATATCGTGGGGTGGGCCCTACTTGTCGTTAGGTATATTAAACTACCATCATACTTGATACTTGGTACTATCTACATGTCTCACATTCTTCATTTTCATGAGTATAGTTATCGGAGGACATGGGGGGGTTTTTTTTTTCATTAAAATTGGTTTTAGAATTTTAGACCAAATTTCTTAAGCATTTCTCTTAATATACTTAGATTGATAAAAGAAATACATCTTCCATTTGTTTAATTTGTAGTCCAAGGAGGAAGTTAAGTTCACCAATCATGCTCATCTCAAACTCATCATGCATGATTTTGGCAAATTCATCACACATATCTTGACAAGTCGAACCAAATATAATGTCATCGACATATATTGAACAATGATGTGATTTGAACTTTTCTTCGTAGTTAAAAAGAGTGTTATCTTACCATTCCTATTTTATATTCCTGTTTTATAAGGAAAGCTTTTAATCTATCCTTACTAAGCTTGGAGTGCTGTATTTAAGACATATAACAGCATTCTTTAATTATAAAATGATCCGGTTCTTTCGAAAATATCAATGATCTTAGAGGTTGTGCTATGTTTACATTCCTCATGATAAAAACGTTCAGAATGCACTTTTTACATTCAGTTGGGAAAATTTAAATCTAAGGAGAAGCATAGGCTAATAATATCCATAAATAAATTTAAGTCTAGCAACAAGGCATGAGTTTCTACAAATCGATGCCCTCTTGTTGGTTGTAGCCTTGTGCAATAAACCTAGCACTTATATGAGAAAAAAACAATACGTTATCGTCTAACTTATTTCTAAATACCCACTTTGTTTCGATGTTTGTCATATTCCTGGTTGAGGAACTATCTCCAACGTCCGTTAGCATATGAAATTTTGGGGGGATTTAATTCTCTTGCTTATCGACTATCAACTTTCATTTTTTCTCCTAATCGCTTCATTCACCATTCCTTAGGTTCTATAGTTTGATATAAAACTAGTAGAAACTAGAAGTTACTTTTGTTTTGGGATTATGATTTAGGGTTCTTTTGGTTAAGGTTTCCTATACATTTTCTAAGGGATGCGTTCCTAGATTCCTTAATATTGACTATTTTGTCAATCTCTAATGTTTCGTCCTCAACAATATTTTCTAGGTTTTTCTTTTCGATTTCCTTAATAGCTTCTTCTTCATCTTGATCATCATCCACCAAGGGTGATGTCTTAGAGGGTGGAGGAGTTTCATCGAATGTCACGTTGAGTGATTCTTCGATTTTCCTAGTATGTTTTATAAGAAAGATTTCAGGCTTTAATTTTTTGGGCATACTCATTTGAGTAGTTTGTAGTAACCTAGAAAGACAACAATTAGTTTGACTTTGGGCAAACTTGAGTAGGTAGTCTTTAGTGTTTAAAATGAAGCACTTGCTTCCAAACACTCTAAAATAGTCAAGAGTAGGTTTCCTACCTCTTAATATTTCATAAGGTGTTTTTCCTAGGATGGCTCTAATTAGAATTCGGTTGAGAATGTATGTTGAAGTATCTACGACGTTACACCTATTAATCTTTTTTGTTTGTGGTAACGATTGCTCGTTCACATGGTTTACTTATTTTCCTGAAGTGTCACTTATTTTCCTTTTAAACCACGCATTTGATTGAGGAGTGCGTGGGAGCAAGATGTTATGAGTAATATACCTATTGGCATTACAAAAAATATCCAAATTGCCAATTACATTATCAAATTCTCTTCCGTGGTTCCGGGTTATTATTGACAAACTATTTTTCTCCTAATTTGTTCGGATTTTCTTACTAAATATTTCGATATTGATCAAAAGATTCTGTTTTTATTTTAGAAAATACTTTGTCCAAATGTACCTGAGAGTAGTCATCTTTACTATGGTCTAGGTATATAGCGGTTTCACTCCATAATCCGTTACGGCGGTAGACCAAAAAAGATCCTTGTGGAGATGCCTAAGCATCTTGTCGTTGAGACTATGTTCTTAGCTTTATGACTAACATGGGCTTGTTTTTCAATTTTGCAAGCATCATAAAAATGTTGATCAAACTTAAGCTTAGGTAAGTTGTCTAAAAAACTAATTCCTTTGAAGTAACGATTTGAATGAGTCGCATATTTGAGTGACCTAATCTGCATTGAACAATGTGGTGTTTCATCAAATGTTGCAAGACATATTATGTCTTTTGGCTATTCCTAATTTAATCACATACAAGCATTTCTTCTAATACCTATAACTATGGTCTTTACCGTCTTAGTGATTTCAATTATTCATGTTCAGAAAAAATTACTCTACACTTATTATCACATATTTGTCCTATACTTAGCAAGTTAAATCCTAAATTATCAACATGTTCTTCATTATCTATTTTGAGAGAGTCATTAGAAATCGTACCTTTGCCAATGATGTTACCATGAAAATTACTATCAAAAATGATGTTACCTCCATTGTATGCCTTGTAAGTGGAGAAGAGCTTTTGGTTGCCCGTCATGTGTTTGGATCACCCACTATCCTTGATCCATTCGTCTGGCTCCAAGTCGACTCCAAGGCGTATCTATTTATATGAGACAGTAACTCAAACATTTGGTCCCCAATATCTCATGGGTCAAAGTTGTTTGTGCCAAAATCCCTTTGCATTTGATGTATTTGGTTGGGATGTGAGAATAGAGACTCATTTCCCATTGTATGTTACTTTGTCGTGGAAAGTTATTCCAACTTACGAGAAATCTATGAGGTTGGTTTGTCGACCAACATGTCTTTTTGGGTTATGTATTTTAGGACGAGAATAATTTATTATTGACTCCTTTAGGAGTGGAGTTTTTGATCTAAAAATTAGTTTTTGAAAATCCAACTCCGGCCTTTGCAATGGTTTATAAAATTGTTTGAACTTCATTATCACTTAGCCAAGGGAATTTTGACTTTTGTTTACCAATTATGTGTTTTGGTTAGGACACCCCAAATAGTTTTCTGAATGACAACATTTTTCTCAGAACCAGAAGTTGCTGGTGGCAGTCCCATATTTATTTTGAGGGCCGCCTGAACATTAAGGGGGGCGCCCATAATTATGGGACCTCCATCAGAACACGTCTTTTTTTAAGCTTTTACAAATTTTATTTCTTTAGTTCTACTAGATGATGCTTCAAATGAATCTAAACCCGACACCTTAATTTATCACAGAACTGGTTTTTGATTATTTAACATTTCATTTATGCCATGTGTACTCTTTTCAAATTTGTTTATTCTAGTAGATTAATCTTTTGAGCTTTCCATTTCAATTTTGAAAGTATGTGACCATTTTGCCAATCAATATCTATCCTTCCCTTGTTTTCTCGAGTGTGGACTATTTATCTTTTAATTCTTAAGCTCATTTTCTAGACTATTTCTAATCGCTGCGTAACCTTTTGCTCTTTAGTGATTATCTTTAATACTTCATTTTGCACAGATTTATTCATATTCTTTGTCTAAGGTCTCTAAATCATCAAAAGATGAGGTTTTCATCATCTAAAGTAAAGAAGATTAGGAACATACCTCATTAGTGATTGAGCTATAAAGGAAATGTATTGTCTTGGATCTTTTCTTTAATCTTCTTAAACGCTATCGCTCCAGAAGCGTCAACAAATGCTCCTTTGGTTCTTGTCTCTCGGTGGCTTAGACATTCTCAATAAGATGATTTGGATCTCCGATCTAAAGCTACATTCTTTCACTTTTGCCATTTTTGTAATTGTCGCGGCTTCTTTAGAAAGGTCTTTTTGTCGTAGAGCGTATGTATCCGCGTTTACTCTTCTCTTAAAGAACTTATTGAAGTCTCTTACGCCATGGCGTTCTCTTCATCTTCATTCCCCGGAAGTTGAGCACATTCATCACCTAGATTTCTTTCTTAGCTTAAAGCAAGAGATTTTTCCTTGCAATTTTGCTTTGGCTATTTCGAAATGAATCTTTTTGATGATCATTCTTGGACTTGACGGTTTACAAATAAGACTCATCAAGAGATAGTGTTTGTTAGTCTTTCGACTCTCAATCGCGTGACCTTAGCTCTCAATTTAGGATGTAGAGCCCTAAGAATACTTCCTTACCGTATTCTTATAGAATATACTTCATCAAGAAGCTTTAGAATAGTAATAATGTATAATCTGGATAAAAAAAGCAATATCTATAGTTTCGTCTTCGGAAATGAACGAACTTGTTCATATTGTTGAACCAATATGGTCAATCTTATTATCTTTGACTTGGCTTTGTACCTTGATGGGTGAATTAACAAAAGTTTTTCCAAATTTCTTTTGCGTTTTTACCATGAAAATTCGTTCATTTTTATTTTCTAGGCAAAGCATTGTTAAATAATGGTTAAACATCATCAGTTTAGTTTTTCAAAAAAGGGACTACCTTCATCGAGTTTGGTTTCCGAATTTTGAATAATGGGTTGAAATTCACCATTGGCAATAACATGTGAAAGATCTAGATCTTTTGATTTAACATATGACTAGAATCTATTTTTTCAATAAATAAAACTATCACTATCAAAAGTGGGTATGGGCTTTGCAACTAGTTGCCCTTTTAAGATATTTTGTTGAAAATCCATGATCGATCACAAGCTTTAAAACATATATATTTTAAAATCTTGGTGAACTTGGCTCTGATACCAATTGTTGGAAACTAGAAGGGGGTTGAATAGTTTACCGGTTAATTTGAAACGTTTAAACTTTGCTTAGAAATGTTTTGATTGAGTAGTATGTCATCAATCAAACAATAGATATCACAACTAAACTATCTAATTGTAATGGAACTATGTTAAACATTAACAAATATAGAGAGTTTGAGAAGAGATGATCAAACAAGACACCAAAGTGTTATAGTGGTTCGGATACGAAGCACCCTCTTCGGTTCCTACTCCACTCCCACGGAGTATTCACTCGAGAATTTCAATATGTCAACAAGCTATCCTTTAGGCGAAGAAAACATTTACACGTCGCTTACTTTCTTCCGACACTAAGTAGATGTGAGTCGCTAATCTTAGCTAGAACAATCTAAAGGCTTCACTAAATCTTTACACTCTCACAAGATTTATTCTCCTTGGATTAAACAACAATCTATATCACAAGATACATCAATTTTACAAATTGGATCATAACACAATCCAATTTACACAACAACAAAAAGTTAATATAATAAAGACTTGTTGATCTTAAGGGGAAGAAGGAATCACTTAATACAATTCGTAGTTGAAGAATACGATTGTCCTTTTTTGCAACTTGATTAGAGAAGAATGGAGGAAAGGGGAAGAAAAAATTAATCACTTGAAACATGATAAAGGTATGTTAGTGATTAAGTCTATGTGTTTTAGAAAGAAAGGATAGAAAGGAAGAGAGAGAAAGTATATCTGAGGAAAAATTTCTTAGATAAGAGGTTCTGTTTTTCAGATGGGGTGCTGTCATTTTTCTGTTGAGTGCTGTTTTTGTTGTCTTGAGTTGTGTTTTTTGTGGAATTTTGTGCTACTTTTTTGTATGTGGGAGGATTGTGTCTTAGGTTGTCGTTGTGTGGCACTAGTTTGGTCATGTGTTTCATGATTGGTGTGTAGTGTTGTTGGATTTTCTTGTTTCTGATTGTAGTGGTTAGTGTTTTTGGATGTTGGCCCCATTGTTGATGTGATGTGTCTATGTTAGTTTGTTGTGTGGCCCTAGTTTTATAGGTGACAAAAAGAGTCGTTGTCGCTTGCGGCGGTTCAGGCTAGAGGTTCTGTTAGGATTATGGTTTTAGTAAGTTGTTACCGACAAGTACAAATTGTTAGTACTGTTAGTTATAGTTAGTACGAAGTACACTATGTAAGTACTGATCGATTAGTTAGTATTGTTAGTAGATAATAGTTAGTTACGTTTTGAGGTATATGTTTGAGATTTCTAAGGAAGATATGTGTTATCTTGTTAGCGATTGTAAGCTTGTGAGAGTTTTTATACTTAGTCTATAATATGGATCTCTCTTAGCATTGTTAGAGACGACTTCAAGATTCTACATACATATCTTTCTCAAATAGTTAGTAATATGTTAAATGTTTCAAAGCAGATAAATAGAAGTGGTTATGTAGTTTTAAGTGTTTTCTCTTTAGTACTTGGTGTTTAAGATTCCGCATTAACACATAGTATTCATAATCAGTGTTTCTATATAGTCAGTTGTATTTATACATCTTGGCTATATCACCTTAATAGGCTGCAGAGATCTATTCGTTTTGGGATTCACTAGTCCAAAATTATTAGGGCGGACGCCAGGCCTTATAAGGGTGGTCGCCGTATACTACGCTCCTCTTTTTGTTTTTTGTGGGAATGTGGTTAAACTGGTTTTTGAACCTTCCATTCTTCAATAATTTGGGGGGGGAAAAATCTGATTTCAAATTTATTATTTTAATAATACATTTCTTTTATAAATAAATATTTTGTTTTTATATTTTTATAAAAAACACTTTTGTAGAAATATAAGGTGTAAGAAAAATTATTTCTTAATTACTAATCATGTTTAATGATTTGTTTTTCCATACCTTAAGTGATTAATTTTTAAGAAATTGAATTTTTACGGTTAGTAATTTATAAACGTTTCTTTTTTTCGTAAACGTTTTTACATTTTGTTATTATCAAAACATTGAGAGGTCGAAAAATATAAATAACGTTTTTAGACATTATTTGTATTAACATAATCTATAAGAATCCTTCTTGCATATGCTTGTGTAAATGATTTCAAACTCTTTCAAATGCACGTCAAAAGTACCTTCTTAAATGGTTTTATAAATGAAAGAGTCTATGTTTCACAACCTCCCGAATTTTGAGAAACCAAATCATGTATATAAACTCAAAAAGGCTCTTTATGGTCTTATACAAGCACCCAAAGCTTGATACAATAGACTTAAAGCCTTCCTCCTAGAACATAAGTACACCATGGGATTGGTAGATAATACTTTATTTACCAAGAAAAGAGACTCACATATCATTATTCGTCTTAATATACGTGTTGACATCATTTTCGATCGACTTGTTCAGAGCTGTTGAGTATTAAAGACTTTAAGTTGGTTAGTTATAAACCAATACTTCTACATGAAGGTTCAAACATCTTGGATTTTGTTCATCCAAATGACATGCCTCACCTCCACAACATGTTTTGTCAATGTTGTAGCACCACAAGACATGAAATCCAAATGCTCCGAAAGTGTGTCAACTATATGTTCTCATACATTCGACACCACATCGGCTCTTCATCAAACCTACCTTACTTCCCGCATTAGCCGCATGAAAATCTCACCTCACCTCTCGGATTATATGGGAAATGATATATATCCTAATATTTAGGATTTTTAATTCTTTTATTTTCATTTCTAGTTTAAGTTTCTTGTCTTATTGGCTTTAATGCCAAATTTTATGTTTTATCCCTTATAATGGATTTAACATTATTTCCTTTTGTTGTGTTGATGATGGATGTTTATTGCTTAAATATGTATGTGTGCATATGTAGTTGTCATATATATTTGCTTGTCTACTAACTTTGTTTTGTAGCACGCATTCATAGCTCGATTCCTTGGTGCCCCAAGCAAGGGGGAGCACTTGCAATATTGTCTTTATTTTTTACTTTGCATTCGTAACCAAATCACTTAGCATTCGTCAAAACAAGACACGCAATGAAGGCCTCTACAACGCTTTTTGCTTCGACAAAAAGGGGGAGAAGAAATGTAAACTCACCCACTAAATACTTATTTAGTAACTTTTAAATAAGCAAGAGTTTATATTTTGTCATCATTAAAAAAGGGGAGATTGTTAATACAAATATTCGCGCAAAAACGATATTTATATTTAATGATCTTCATGTTTTGATAATAACAAATATAATGTCATGCTACGTAAAAGTTTACGTAAACAAGTTATTTAGTCGAAAGTTTACTTGACGACGACAAATCACTTAAGGTGTGAATATGGCATTATTAAACATAGTTAATGATCAAAGAAAAATATTATCATTTGCATAAACCTTTTCTAATCAAATGATTTAAGTTAACACATGATTAATTATAAGCTAGTTATATTAATCATGTAAGACAAAATAAGATTAACCATAAGTGGAAACAATCTTTCCAAATCTTTCCAAATTTAGAAAATCTTACCTTATTGGTGATAAGAAATATTTTGTTCTAGAAAAATCTAATAAACTAGTTTTATTAAGTACAAAACAATATTTTGTATAGATTTGAGGTTAATCATAAAATGACAAATGTTGTCCCAGCTCCCCCAACGAATCCACCTAATACACTAGACGGATCCAGCTACGGTGGATCCGTGGGTCGCAACTCACAGCTATTTGGTACAACATTTGAATTTCAAAGGCTTGCCTATAAATAGTAACCTTAAGCTTTCATTTTAAAAAACTCTTGACAAATATTTTTCACACACACATTTTCTCTTTTATATTCTTTGATCATTATACTTGTTACATAATTCATTATGTTGATAGAAATAATGCCTAAAAACAATATTAATATTTTTCGATCTCTCTACGTTTTGATAATTATAAAATATAAAAACGATTAATGAAAAATTAAATGTAAAACAAGTAATTAGTAGTAAATTTTCATTTAAAAAATTTAATCACTTAAATGTATGAATAAACATATGCTTAATGCATTTTATGATCAAAAGAATTTTTATTTAACCTCACACTTTTTATAAAAATGTCACAAACATTTTGTATATCTTTTACAAAAATATTTTTAGATTTAAAAGAAATGTTTTATTCAAATAAATATTTTAAATTCAAATTTTCTACCTAAAAACGGCTAGAAATGTTCCAGAAAACACCCCCCCTAAAAAAAAGACAAAAAAAGGAGCGTCAAGCTTGGGCGGCCCCCTTAATTATAACGGGCGGCCCCCTTAATTTTAAGGGGGCCGGCACCCTAATTAAAGGGGACCGACCATGTGTTTTTTTGTCTCAGGTTGTCTATAAATACTGAACTATTCCCCACTGATTTTCTTACCTTTTGCACATACTTTCTTTCTGTTCTAAATCAGTTTATACATTACTTTCTTTCCTTTGATCATTTAATCATAAAGCCTTGTTTCCAAGTGATCCAAGC
>BQNB010125107.1:0-14068 GCA_026074375.1 Tanacetum coccineum
GGGACATTGTGTCTAAACAACAGAAGTTGGTTACCATGCTATGGTGACCTAAGAACTCTGATTATGCATGAGTCTCACAAGTCGAAATATTCTGTTCACCCGGGTTCCGAAAAAATGTACCAAGACATGAAGCAACTATACTGGTGGCCTAACATAAAAGCTGACATTGCCACCTACGTTAGCAAGTGTTTAACGTGCCTACGAGTCAAAGCCAAACACCAAAAACCATCTAGCTTATTGGTACAACCAGAGATTCCTAAATGGAAGTGGGACAATATCACCATGGATTTTGTCACCAAACTCCCAAGGACGCAGAGTGGAAACGACACCATATGGGTAATTATAGACCGACTCACCAAGTCTGCACACTTTTTACCAATGAGGGAAACTGACCCTATGGACAAACTAGCAAGACTATACCTAAAAGAAGTGGTCACAAGGCATGGAATACCCGTCTTGATTATTTGTGATCGTGACCCCCGGTTTACGTCAAATTTTTGGAGATCATTCCAAAAGGCTATGGGTACTCGACTAGATATGAGTACGGCATACCATCCGGAGACTGACGGGCAGAGCGAAAGAACCATTCAAACCCTTGAAGATATGTTACGCGCTTGTATGATAGACTTTGGGAAAGGTTGGGAAGGACATCTACCACTGATCGAATTCTCGTACAACAATAGTTATCATGCTAGCATTAAAGCTGCCCCATTCGAGGCACTTTATGGCCAAAAGTGTCGATCACCTGTGTGTTAGGCCGAGGTCGGAGACACTCAGCTCACCGGTCCAGAACTTATTCATGAAACAACCGAGAAGATTGTCCAAATCAAACAAAGGATTCAAGTTGCTCGTGATCGCCAGAAGAGTTACGCTGATGTGAGGCGTAAGCCTCGAGAATTTCAAGTTGGTGATCGAGTTATGTTAAAGGTATCACCTTGGAAAGGGGTCGTACGTTTTGGAAAACGTGGGAAGTTAAATCTGAGGTATATTGGACCTTTCAAGGTGTTAGCCAAAGTAGGAACCGTTGCTTATAGACTCGAACTACCTCAACAGTTAAGCAGGGTTCATAGCACGTTTCATGTATCCAATCTAAAGAAGTGTTTATCTGACGAGCCATTGGCGGTCCCGCCAGATGAAATACACATTGATGATAAACTCCACTTTGTTGAAGAACCAGTGGAAATCCTGGAATGTGAAGTCAAGAAGTTAAGGCGAAGTTGGATTCCCATCATCAAAGTTTGATGGAACTCCAAGAGAGGTCCTGAGTTCACATGGGAACGCGAAGATCAGTTCCGGGAAAAGTATCCACACCTCTTCACAAAAACCGTACCTTCGTCAAGTGTCGCGACTTGAGCCTTGGGGACAAGGCTCTCCTAACGGGTGGAGACTGTAACATTTCTCATTTTCAGGTTAATTATACAACATAATTAAATTTCTGAAAGTAAGTGATTTTTAGAGTTTTTTACCGCGTTCCGCTTTTAATTATTATCTTATAGTTAAATCGCGAACCTAAAAATCACGTTTCAATTAAACGGGACGATCAAACAAATTAAAGTTTACATCAAGCGAGTGTTAATGATATTAGGATAAGATTTTAAAACTTATCCAGTATAATTTATTTTTGTTGGTTACGTAAAACGCTTACGTTTCGCAATAAATTACATTCGGTCGTACCCGGAAGCACCTTTACCCATCTACACTCAAACAAATACCCACGATTATACCCAATACCCAAAATTTACTTATTTTTGTTTACCTACAACTCTCTAAAACCGGACATAAGCTTTTATATAAGAAATAATATTCAAAACTTTCACTAATTCTTTTCCTACACATGTTATATCTTACATAAGTTGTACTTGGACCCATGTTACTAGAAATTGTCAAATCCATGTACCCTTGAGCCCTTTGAGCCGTGGCCTCCTCCTAGGGAGGAGGAGAGCTCTTACACTTGTCCTTAAACCACTTCAAAGCTCATGGTTTGGATTTAAGGTTGTTTCATGGTTTCCAAGATGCTATAAAAGGAAGTCCTAGGTCCACTATAATCCTCTTACACTTTCTACAAGCAAAATCAAAGCAAGAACTCCTTTTCCCCCTCCTCTAAACCCACGGCATACATAAGGTGTGCTAGGGTTTCATTTAATTTTTGCATTCAAGGCAATCCAAGTGTTCAAGTGTTCATTCTAAGGTTACCTAAGGTTACTCAAGTGTTTTGCAGCTTAGGATTCGGGTTTAACAAGAAATTATTCAAAGGTAAAACAATATTTTAGGGATTTCTTGAATAGGGTTTTGATTTTGAAGGCTTGGTTATGGTTTACATCTTGTGTTCTATCATCCTACTAGAGTCTTCTAAAAGGTCCATTTAAAGAATTCCATGTTCATTCATGTCATTTCCTATTGTGTACCTACATGTTTTGTATAGAGTAATCACCACCTAATATCATTTTAATTATATAAAGTGTTTAAAGATTTCATAATGAACAAGTGTGACATGAACATTTAGGCGGACTTAATACATGTAAGATAAACGGTATAACACTTGTTAAAATAATGGCGTAAAGTCCTTAAACAAAAATGATGATAAATCAAACTTTATTAACTAAAAAAAAACCCTAATTTCTTTTCTACCTACTGTGTGGGATTCGAACCATATACCATACTTTTTTATGGTTTTTAATTTAAAAAAATAGTACTCTTCATAAGGATCGTAAGCATGTAAGGAACTCGAAAAACGGAATTATAACGAACAAGTTACGAATTTTACAAGTTATATATATTTAATTTTATAAAAACAAACTGTTATGAACAGTAAATATTACTGTTCATCAGAGGTTTAAATTTTATAAACATGATATTTTGATAAATTTCCTTAATACGGATCCACGGACATAAAGAACTCGAAAAACGGAATTATAACGAACAAGTTACGTATTTTAGAAATGTATATAATTAATTATATAGAAACAAACTGTTATGAACAGTAAATATTACTGTTTATCAGTGGTTTAAACTTTATAAATATGAGATTTTGATAAATTATCTTAATACGAAGACATGGACATAAGAAGCGTATAAAACGGAGTCAAACGATAAAGATATGAGGTTTTAAAATCACGCGCACTATTTTTACTTTCATACATTATTTTTATAAAACAATTAAATTAATAATGAAATATCATTATGTAAACAATAAAAACATTAAATTACATATTTCTACAAATGGTACATAGGTGAACAAAAATAATATTTTCTTACGGATACAAGTACACACGTTTTTATTTAACAAAGTACAAGTTAATTATTGTTTTAACTTTTAAAGAATTAATAAAAATCATTAGGTGGTGGTGTAGTTATAAACGCATGTGAGTTTTATTACGTGAAGTACCATTAACTTATAGACGCCTATATTAATTAGTGTTGCATAACGGATTGCCAAGAACGATCCACTTACTCAATATAGAAAAGTCAATCATTCACTACGCGTGAGTGTTTATAGCCCAGCTATTATACAATTATATTGTTTTAAACAGTTGAGGGGTGTGAGAACACATGCATATTTTTAAAATTTGGGGATACAGCAAGTACTTTATTAAACATATAACGATTGGCCTAAGAAGCTAAACCCACTATTGCCGCACTATCATGAACTTCAATTGCTATTTAGCGAGCTCCGGAATGTATAGAATAGATCTATTTAGGATTGACACCCCCGTTCGGAGTGATAAGCGCTTACTAGTTTCGAAAGTACTGTACTGAAACAACGAACGTATACATGTCGGAACAATTTGGATGTTGCGGGTTGAACATCTACATGGGCACATTTAGTGCATTAAATTGCATACATATATGTCGAGCTTCGGTGTCATGAGCTTAGTGCACTTCGTAATTACTTTTAAGATATTGTATGTGTTACATGTCTTACATTGGAAATCTTGTGGTCCTATTTTATACATTTACTAAACCTGTGAATTCACCAACTTTATGTTGACGTTTTAAAGCATGTTTTTCTCAGGTCAATAAGGTACGAGAAACAAGGATACATTGGTGGTCACCATTTTGGAGTCATTACTATAAAGATTTGGATGCATTACATTTTGGGAATATTTGTTATGTCTTAAAATCTTTACTTTTCATGGATGAACTATTTAAGCTTCGGCTATTGTAACAAACAAGTCTATTTAATCCAATGTATCAATTTTAAACGACTCATATAGAGGTCGTTCTCTTATCTTGTGCTATTGATCTATGAAGTAACACTCGCCAACCCATATTCCGCTGCGACCCATTTTAGGGGTGTTACAGCTTGTATAGTGTCACAAGCATTTAAGTGTTTGAAAACTTGTGTGTATTTTATCTTCAGGTATTTAAATGGGGTGAAGGGTTCAATTCTTAGAACACCCTGATTCTCGAATATTTAAACGTGTAATGTACTAAGATGGAAATTCAATCCTCAGGATATTTTTGTTTATGCACTTGTTTTATTTAATGTTTAATTTTCATGCAAAGAAATTGTACTAAATTGGGTAGGATTGTTGGAAATTTAGTTCAATTGTGGGTTTAGTTTATACCGGGTAATGGGACTGGAGGTACGGAGTGTACTCTCATAGGTCAATGAACACACTAACTCGGATATTGGTAAAAGGGAATTCAAGTGAGTTCACTCTTCAGTGAGTGTAACTCTTAATGATATTCATCAGACTGATGGCTTCAGCTTTGTACTCCCTAAGTAGTAAGCTAAAAGACACCATCAAGGAGTAATCCATCATAATATGTATCCTCAGCGGGCTATCTCATCAGTGACTCTTATCAGTGTGAACATCTTAGCTTGTGTGCTCTTCAGTGAGCTAGCTGAGTGTTCAGGACACTAAATGATTGATGTAACACCCCCATTTTTGACATATAGCAGCGGAAGCTAATCTGGGGTATTACTTCATGAATCACAGACACAATCATAGAAAACGACTCAAAAGAGATGTTTTTAAAAGATACGTTATCATTCATTTAAAAATCAGAGTTTTACAAAGGCATGTCCTAAAATCTAGAAACATAAAATGTGAATGATAACAAGTTTTAGCCATCTTCAAGTCCATGCCACTCCATGCCATAAGTTGCTCAATTACCTGGGATAAACATGCATAAAAAGGGTCAACACAAAGGTTTAGTGAAATTCATAGGTTTGAAATGTAATAGTTGAATACAAGTTATCATAATGGAAATATTTTCATTGTAGGGATAATTATCATGGAGAACATTATTATTGCATCTAAGCTCATGACACCAATACGTTAATAGGGAAAATCACCGTAGTGACATTGGTTGGGGAACAGATGTCCCCGTGGAAAGGTAACTTTCTAAGGTTACCCATTAGGTCAAATATAGTGCGTTTGGCTACCCTATGAATGGGTATACAAACGGGAGCCATCACCCCCAATAGATCTATTCACAACATTTGCGCTCACTCGTAGGCAAATAATGGTTCATGATATGGAAATAATGGCACTGGAAGCTACTTAGGCAATAATATATCTGGATAGCATACATATCTGGATAGCATACATTTAGAAAACACTTGTATTCATGGTTTAAGCATGCATCCCCTCACGGGTTTATAAAATATAAGAGATTTAAAAGTGAGGCTATGAACTCACCTTAATAGGGAAATTTGATGGCAAAAGTATATGGAATGAAAGTAATGGCTTCGTCACACAACCTGGGTAATATGTCAAGTCTTAGTTTGATTGGATATGTTTTATGTCATAATGTAATACCACTTTGATTGAAATATTATGGAAATATCATATCACTGTTCAGGCCATCATAACTCAGAGGTCATGTAGTAAACGTTTGAGGAGCCAAGACACTTTAAATCGTAAACCCAACAAACTCGTCAAAACGTATACCCAAATGAAACTCCTCACATGAAGCTCCCTACTAACGTGGTACGATAAAATGTTAAGTTTCTTCAAAAGCTAGTTGATGATAAGTTACGTTAAATATGTAACGTAATTGATTTATAATGCGACGATCGGTGATTAATAACGACAAATGTGTCGGGTTTTAATAAAATCAAGTTTTATAATATTAATATATATTTTTATAATTTATATACAAAAATATAATATTTTATTAAGTTTGCAAAAATGGCAAAATATACCCTTGGATTATAAACTTTTACAAGTTTAGTCCTTTATATATAAAGTATATACAATTTAAACATTTAACTTTGAAACTTGGCAAAATAGGTCCTTATAGTTATAACTTTGAAATAATAACATTTTCAGCCCTATAGTTATAAGTTTCAGAAAGTTACAATATATACCCCTTGCATGGAAAATATTTACAAAATAAGTCCAAAACGCCATGCACGCTTATTTGAAGACTCTAAATGATATTTGCAGGTTATAGTTTATTAAAATAAGCAAAAATAAGATGTTTTAACGTAACAAAAGTTTAGAAAACGAATTCGTTAGTTAGAAAATCAAAACGGGTCGTTTTTAGGGTTTTTATCAAAAACACATGGGTTTGAGAATTCAAAGCTTCAAACAAGAGTTCATTCATGATATTTAAGAGTATTATGAAAATTGTTCTTAGGCTTACTTGAGCTAAAATGGGTCGAAAAGGGGTTTTATGATCCGTACGCCTAGAAAACACTTCGGGACTTCGTTTTTCTTGCTTCTTGGCTTCTATTCTAAGCTTAGGGACTCCTCTTGATCTTCTATTGCTGCTATGGAAGTGTTAGAATTCTATTTGTGGGTAAAAGATGAGATGTGGGGGATGATTTGAAATGGGGTGTTGGTTCGGCTATTTATAGGGTAAAAGAAGCCTTTGTGCCAAAGTTTTCTTCATGGCTATGTTAATAGCTGGAGAGTGGTACTAAGGGATTGATATCTAGTGATAGAGTATAGTGAGCTATGGAGGTCTAGGATACTAGCTAAGAGAGGTGGAAGGTTTTGGATGGATTTTGAGTTGGTTAGGTCTAGAAAAGGAACAACAAGGTTAATATGTAGTCTTCTATGGTGTCCATGGAATGTGTTTGAGTACTTGTATAGCTCTATGAAGATGTCATGTGTTGTAAGTGAGGGTGTGAATATATCATGGTGGTCAAGACGTTTTAGGTGTGTTTGGTTGATTATAACCATGGCTTTTTTGGACAGCCAACATCAGTCTCTGTACAATGGTTGCCATTTACGAATCGTAACATCGATGATTGATCAACCAGTAAGCATGTTATAAAATTGAGTCCTCTACAACATTTTAGTTTTATATATTTAGGGGGTTTACTATACACAAATATAAGAGAAAAATATCCGTTTACAAACAAGTGTGTACAGAATCTGCGAACCATGCCATTTCGGCTAAAACTAATTCAATCTGATATCGAATTAGGTTAGTCCTCCGCAAAATATCACAAGACATAGGCAACACCTTAGTATTTTCGCACCTTAATATCCAGTAACCTATTTGATTTTATCTCAGATCCTATGTTTTAATCACCGATCAAATTTCTTGAAAACTATAAATTGTTTAAGGGTGTAACGGGTTTCTATGGTTTTATATTTTGGTTTAGGGTTAGAATGAATAAGAGTTTAGGATAAGTGTTTAGAAAGTTGTGTATTGGTGTTTGTACCTTGTTGATTAAATGTGGTGGTAAGATATAAACATGATTTAGGAGGTAAAACGACTAGTTGAATTTCATGCACAATTGACTTGACATTGGGTCTTTAGAAATTATAAAACTTTATTTAGGAGGAAAAGAATTCAATGTTGTGCATTAAACTTTTGATACAAGCTTTAAAGGCTTGTACATTCATTTATAGGTTATGATATTACATAATTAGGGTTTTGATGTAAACAGATAACGTTAATGCTGTATGAGATAATGTCCTTGAACAAGTATGTTAAATGATAATGTATTTGGTAAAAATGATATTAAGATATTGACTTGACATATTAGGAGGTTTACATGATATAAACATAGATATAGATGGCATAGATAGGTTGTGTGAACTCGTTTAGTTTGCTATGTAAATAATGTTACATAATAGAATGTAATGAAGCGAAAAATTTCCCGTACAAATGTGATCATAATATAATAAGTAGATATTTCATTGATGAAAATTTCGGGTAGTTATAGTCCTCCTCCCTTACAGAAATCTCGTCCCGAGTTGAATGTCAGAGTGATGTTAAGGAATGATTATGAATTGTAAGAGAGTTGCTAATCATGTTGGATACTGATTTGGAAATGAACAGATGATGATTAGAGACTTAATTGTATGAAGGTAATAATGAAAATTATTAAATGAAGAAAAGGAACTATTTATACAAACGGATTGAAATAAAATTGTTTGTACGAATGCCATACTTAAGCCCACTCATTTATAATTTGTCATTTACAAACAGAGGCGTCCCAATCCTTATAACTTATAATTTATAAATTTATAGTTCGGTGGTTTGTAATTTCCTTATTCAAATAAAGAAGCGTCCTAATTCATTTGAATAAGTTGATGATAAATCATCCTACCTAAATATCGACATAGGATATGATATGAAAACAATGTCAAGTATTTTTTTCTAAAATCATAAGGAATGATGAGGATAATAATGAGACGTCAATCGCGCTGATGTCTTAAAACAAGATGTTATAAGATGAGTGTTTTTGCTGTCATTTTCCAATTAGTCGAGAATGCGATGGATGTACGTGTTTTCAAAAGTATGAGGCGAGTATTCTAACTCAGAGTTGAATATAAAAGAACCAATGAGATTGATGACTATGTCAAGTTTCGATATTATCAAAATGAAGTCAAGAAGAAGTTGGGAAGACCATCGTCTTGAAGAAGTTTTTAAGGACCTTTGATTCCTGATACCTGAGGGTTATGGGCTTACTATGCTTCCACTGTGTGGAAAACGTAGAGGGGGGTGAATACGTTTCCGATTAAAATCTAAAAAACATTTGTATCAAATCTCCGATCAAACGCGACATAATATGAAAAGTACCAAATATGATTTATGACTATATGAAAGCATAGAATAACCAAGTAGTCACAACATAATTCACAACACAATCACAAGCATAAAATAAATAGAGAGCGATAAATAAAATAGAGAGCAAACCGAACACGATGATTTATAGTGGTTCGGTCACGGAGCTCCTCTCCGCCCTACTCCACTCCCCGAGTACCCAACTCGAGAGTTACTTCACTAGATCAACAAACTCCCTTCTCGGCGGAGAAACCTTACACAACGTTGCTTACACTTTATCCGATACTAAGCTAAATACCGAGTCCTAATCACCGAGAGAACCAACCCATCGTCGCTTACACTTTATCTGGTACAAAGCTAAATACCGGGTTCTTACACAAAGGGTAAAACCAACCCAAAAACCCCGTTATGTTTTATGGCCTAACATAACAAACATTGTGTTTTATGGCACAAACACATAAACCATCTAGTCTAAATCAAATGATACAAGATAATGATGTGATTACAATGATGATCCAAGACAATGTGTCTAATGGATATGAATGACTAATCTAAATGTCTTCCATTGATGGAAGCCATCAAATGGATGAATATGATGAGATCTCTAATCTTGTAGATCTTCATATGGATATGTTTGGTGGATGATGGAAATGGCAAGATCTCTAAGGCTTGCTTTGGTGGAACATTATAGGAGTATGCTTACAACAAAATAAATGTTAGAGCATTATGATCATATGCAAATGAGGGTGTTTAAAGGGTGTTGCTACTGATCTAAGAGAAGGAAAAAAGCAGAGAGAAAAGTGTGTGAAAAGGTGTTTGAAATGGTGAGATTTGGCTTGCTATTTATAGGCAAAAAATCCACTGTAGCCCGGTTCCGCCGGTGCTATTGAAGAAGGGCACCGGCAGCCAAAAGCAAGGGCACCGGCCTACAGTAATACAATCTAAGTTTAGATTTGCAAGATCTTGAAAGATCATAAGTAATCTTGGTGGATTTTATCTAGATTTGCTAAGATATTTAAAGATATGGTGATGTCATGGATGAGGTAAATATTACAAGCATTTTCTTTTTAAAGAAGTGTCTTTAAGTAAAATATGTATATACTTAAAAAGTAAGTTACTTGTGTTTAAAAATATGCAAAGTGTGAAATGAGGTTTGATCATAATGCAACATAACAAACATGTACGAACCTGTGTTGTAACATACGAGGATTCGAGACGTCGAGAGTTGTTGATGTATGTTGAGACAAAATATCATGACGAGTAACTTATACATTTTACGTTATGTATTACAAGTTACATGTTTGTCATTATCAAAACAAAAGAGAATGTGTAGATTAAATATCGTAATATTTGCACTAACAATCTCTCCCTTTTTGATGATGACAAACAAATGTGTAAACGTAATATATCGTAAGATGTAAAGTTACTTGTATCCGCTTACTACCTTTACATTACCTTTTCGTTTACACTCTTCTCCCCCTTTTGTCGAAGCAAAAAGGGTGTGTCCTTATAGTTTAACTTCATTCATCCCAAAAAGACGAGCTTGCATCATCCCTAGTGAAGTTTATTTGCCTACTTCAATCCTTTATGATTGTTGAATCCTCTAGGTTATTTTCCTTGGTTTATAGCGGCTCCTTGGATCAAATTTGAAAGCTAAACCTACAACATGGTTAGTTCTGTGAAACATATATAAAAAAATTATAAAAACTATATGATGAAGAAAATGACATCTTCGCAAAGGATTGTAGAAAAGTAAGAATGATGATGAATGCGTGCATGCTCCCCCTTGATGAGTGCTCCCCCTAGATTAAGGCGTCAAGATATGATGAAAAATAATATGTACTCTTTAAATGCTCGACGAAAGCTCCCCCTTGCTTGAGGGTGTCAAATATGATCCTACAAAACAAAAATTAGTGCAATAACAGGTTTTGTCCTTAGACAAATATGTCATATACAGCAAAATGTATAGACGACTTAATATGACAAATGCTCCCCCTTGCTCGAGGGCGTCAAAATGATCCTACCAAAAGGAGAAAGAATGATGCAAACTTCATCCTTGGATGAGTAAGCCATAGACCACAAGATGTATATGCTTGAACCTAAAAAGAGATGATATGAGAAGGAAAATTTCATCCGTAGACAAGAACGCCGAACATACTAAAGTGTGTATTTGAACCTACAAAAAATATTAGTGCAATATATACTTCGTCTTTCGAGAAAGTCATGTATAGTGAAATGTATATATGATGCAAAATGTTTCTAACATAAGAATGCAATATGATTTTCTAAACAAACTCCTAGAAAAGTGAACTAGATGTAGAATAATCTAAAAGGTGTAATCTTAGTGCAATATATACTTCGTCTTTCGAGAAAGTCATGTATAGTGAAATGTATATATGATGCAAAATGTTTCTAACATAAGAATGCAATATGATTTTCCAAACAAACTCCTAGAAAAGTGAACTAGATGTAGAATAATCTAAAAGGTGTAGTCTTACTACTTTCATCGTCGAGGTTGGTTTTGGTAACAAGGCTGTTAAAGGTTGTAAGGATGTGTTCGAGAATGAGACGCATTTCATTACAAAATTCACTTGGCTTTTGGCAAAAGAGGCTTACGAGTTTCAAGATATGTGAGAAGATAAGTTCGATGGGGTCCAAGATTATGGCAAGTGGTGAGGATTGTTTGGATAGAGAAGGTGAGGTGAAGGTTGAATCAATGGATGGAGGTGTTGTTTTAGGAGTAGTCAATAAATCATTATTGCGATGAATTAGTGAAATGATCGGTGAAAGAGGAAAGTCGAGATTGGAGAAGTTGGTAGAGGTCCCGATGTATAGTCCGATGGAGGTGAGAAAGGTTGGTAGGGAGGTGACGATGTTCGCGAATTGTTGAAATAACATGGCCTAGCACTTATTCTAGTGGTTCTTTTGAGGTTGACTTTATTTTCTTTAGGCATAGTGTAAGAAGGATGATGAGAATGAGTTCCTTTTATAGAAGAATTTTGAGAAGGTTTTAATGCATTGTTTTACTTGTTTAGGAAGAATCTAATGATTAGATTATGTTAGAGGTCAACTTCTATTATTAGGGACTAAGTGATGTGACTAGGGACAAGGTGAGGTCAAAGGTGGTGGAGTTGATTTTGGAGTGGTCAACAGTTTGCTTGGAGAGATTCTCGGAGAGGTGATGGGGGAGATGGAATGAGACATATTTAGTGATGATGGAGGGACGATTAGGTAGCCGATTGGTAGAGATAGTGGTTGGTTGTGAAAAGATTTATCATAATTTTTCTCGTAAGAGAGGCTTAATGGATGACTCAATATTGATATACGTACGCAGGTTTATCTCAAAACCTTACCTTGTTGGTTGATGAAGAAATTGAGGAGATAGACATGATAAATTCATAAGTAGTGAAGTATGGGGCGGAAGATGGTGATTACAATGCAAGCAACTAACAATGTATGCTCATTAGTGAATTGGAGATGATGAATATGCATGTATGAACATGTAATGAGAGATATAGATTGGTGTATGATAAGAGCAAAAATTAACTTGATGAAGAAAAATGATCTTTACCAACCTACACAAAAGGAGTTAGTTCTACATAAAATAAGAGCAAGAATATCATTTGACAACATGATAGATCAAACATACCAACACATACGAATGAAACTTGGTCAAGTGTTATCACACGAAGGACAAAACAAGCAAACTCATATATAGACATATAAAAATAGAACATGTTCGCAAATAGACACACAATTAGAAAAACTCTTAAGCTAAAAGAGGAGGAGGGAAAAAGTTGAAACTAGCTTAAACAGTTAGTCTTATGGAAGAGATTCAACGGTTAGGACATATGATTAGAAAAACAATTGCACTAACAATGATGCGAAAGATTTGCGACGAAGGAAACAAATAAGCACGAGATCTCATATTGCATTTGAGTTCGTTCATTTGTCAAAAATAAGTATCAACCTTGTTGTATTGTTCATTCGCTTGTTTGTCGATTTTGGTTCTTAATTAAAACAATAAGGTTTCAAAAAGAAGATCCTAAACTTCTACAAGTATATAAAAAAATTGCTTTGACATAATATGAGTGCACAAGTAGCAAATAAATCATGTAACATTGACATATAAGGAGAAACATGAGAATATCATGTAAACTATGATTGAGCATGCATAAACTAGAATGCCATACGAATAGAATAAAGGAATGCCAACAAGGAATAAGAACTATCAAGCCTAGACATATTCATATCAAAAATCACCATGAAAAAAAATGAGATCATACAAGACATCATATAAGAGACACAATTACTTCTAATGCAAGCATCATGTAAATCATGTTTATTCCTTGACATTTAGAAACACAAATAAAAAAATGAAATAAAACCTCTCTACGGTTTATGCATTTTTCAATTAATCAAATTGTTACCTAATTACTGAGATAATGACAAAGCAAATAATTAAACAAGAACATATAATCAACACATGAGTATGCAAAGCATGTTGTTACGATAAATTAACAAAGGAAGGGTCATATTTACAACTAGTATAGAAAGCATATCATTAGTGATGTTTGGGAGATGGAGAGCAAGATGGTGAACTAGTGGTTATAGAGGATTGACAAGATGAAATGACACTGTCAAAAATGTGTAGATAATTTTAATGAAGTATATTTGAAACGTCCCCCCTTTTTTGGCAAGACTAAGAATGTTTAAAACCTTAGGCGGAAACGCCATGATCAAAAATTGACCTTTTGTTAAAAAGTTGAGAAAAATATTTTACAAATCCATTGAGACCATATTTTCATAAAACAATTTTGAATGGGTCATCATATTATCGTTCGGGCTATAGTAATCTAGAGGTCATGTAGTGAACGTATGAGGAGCCATGGCACTTTAAATCGTAAATCCACAACTTGTAACATTTCTGATTTTCACGTATTGTATGACTCTTTAATGACAACAATTTATTTTAGTCTGATACACGTTTACTTTTAATTTTGAAGTTTAAGTTAAATCGCGTAGACTAAAAAGAATCATTTAACGGGAATGGTCACTAAATGAATTAAAGTTTATGTCAAGTGAGTGT
>BQNB010125108.1:0-17111 GCA_026074375.1 Tanacetum coccineum
ATTTTGGTAAAAAAATTAGGGTCGACATTGTCGACCCTAAATTTTTTTATAAATTGTTATATATATTTATATATAATTTTAAATGCATTTTATATATTAGAAAATATATAAAGTCATGGAAAATTATTAGGGTCGACATTGTCGACCCTAAACCCTAAAACGACACTAAAAAACTAATTTTTCAAAATTAAGCCTAAATTGATTTTTTTACTTTTAATGGACTTAAATTGACTAAAAAGGAAGTTTAAAGAAAATCAAAACAAAAACGAAGCTAAATTGAGCTAGAAAATATAAAAAACGAGCACGGGAACGAATCCCGCTCTTTAAAAAACAAAATTTTGCAAAAACGACCCTACAAAAAAATTTTTGTTTTTCCTAGGTGCTAAATGAGAAAATAAATTTTTCTAAAAAAGAAAAATATTTTTTTTTGAATTTTTTATTTATTTTTAATGAATTAAAAACTGTTTTAAAGAAATTAAATGTTTAAAAATTGTAAACGTTTATGAAAAATTCTCAAAAAAAATACAGGAAAATAGCTTAAAGGATGCTGGATCTAAGAAAAATAAAAAGGGAAAAGTTGGCTTATTAAATAAGCTGGAATAAGCTATTTAAGGGCTGGTAACTTAAAAATCAAAAAGACTGTAAAGATAAACTAAGGCAAGTTAAGACTGGATGAGCTATTGGAGCATTTGGTTAACACGTTGGGCATTCAAATGAGAGGTCAGGGGTTCGAGTCCCATTTTTGCACATGCCACAATACCCCTTTTTTTCTCTTTTTTTTATAAACTAATTGAGCAGCTAAAGAGGAACACTTTTTATAACTACAAATACTTCTAAATTCTAACAAATAAGCTGGAAAAGGGGCATAAAGTTGGCAGTTTACACTTTTTAAAACTAAGTCCTATAGATGCTAACTACTGGGCTTTATTTAAAGACAATAAGCAAGGCTAGTTAAGAAATAAGCAAACTAAGTTAATGGCTAGTCCTAATAAGCTAAAGCAGATAAAAAATAAACAATGGAAAGAAAGGCAAATAAGCGGAAAAATAGGAAACTAAACTAGGCAGATTACACTAAGGGTTAATATGCTAAACTGCTAATCTAATAAGAAAGGGAATATAAGCTAGGCAAAGGAAAACTAAGCTAAGGAAAAAGGCTAACCTAACCTAATAAGCAACTACAGATAATAAAAATCTAGGAAATAAGCCAAAAAAGCAAGAAAACTAAAAATAAGCTTTAAGCCTAAACCTGTGCAGCAAACAGTCAAAGAGACCCCTTAGGAGCTTAAATTTAAGCAACTAGAAGGCTTCTTAAGCTTAAGAACTTATATGGGCTTACAGAGGGGCTTATGGCCTTTATAGAAAAGCCAAAAAACACCTAGATTGTACTGATAAATAAGCAAGAAAAGGGTTGCCAAATAGGTTGTTTAGCACCAGGGGAGGCTTAACAGATTTAAATAGGCAATAAGCAAGCTAAGGAAAAAGCTTCAAAATAAGCTCAAAATTCAAGAGTAGCTTAAAACAGATTGAGCATAGCTACTATTGAGCTTATATTTAAATTTTTAAGAACTAAAAACCATTTAAGCTATCTGATAAAATGGATTAAAAGAGACTTTGACACTAAGACTTGACACTAAACTTTGACAGTTTTAAAAAAAAAGACAAGTTAACCAAAAAGCCTTAACTACTAATCTATTTAGACACTTAAAATAGACTCAAAACAAGACTTAAAAAGTGGATTTAAGAAAAACTTAAGCAAGAAGCTATGAACTGTTTTGAGATAACAGTTTGAAGGACACTTAAGAGAAACTCAAAAACAGACTCACAAACCTATAATACTTTTAAAAACAGATTACGTTTGCCTAAAATGGATTGAGAAAAGTGACCAAAAGACCTAATGGATTTTTAAACAGTTTTGACCTGTTTATCACCTTTGTGCCAAACACCCCCTTGAAAACTGTAAAACTAATTTAACACAAACACATACTCTAAAAAGCATTGAATCATGAAATCAGATTAATAACTAAGATTAATAAGGAAAATTTAACTAAAGTCTTAAAGAAACAAGCACTAGGTATCAAGCTAAGCTCATAAGCAGTTTAAAGGCTTATTAAGGCAGACTTAATGAAAACTTTAGTAAATGAACAAAAGAAATTATGAAAACTTAAAACTAAACCTAATAAGAAAATTAAAGATAGATTAAGCAACATTTAAACTCTAATAAGCATTATAAGCAGAATTTAAGCAATGCTACAGTAATTTTTTAAGAAAATGAAAATAAGGAACTTACAAGGACCCTTGCTCAAAACAGGGCTTATACAAAGATTCTACAAGCTCTAGCTTGTTAAAAACAAGCTAGTGGGGGTCCATAAGCCCATCCCTTTTTGGCTTATCATCCAGTATTTGCTGAGGTATTTTTAGAGTGAGAATTTTTTTTGATTTTCCTTAAAGCTATGATTAAGCTTAAGCTATATAAGTTTTTACAGCTTAGATTATGTATACTAAACTTAAGAATATCTTTTTCAAAGTGTTTATAACAATGTAGGACTTAAGAACAAGTAAATTTAGAACATAAAACCTTGAAACTTTTTCATTAATTTAAAAGAGAGTACATTAAATTTGCAAATACATAAAAACATAAGCAAAAAAACTAGATGCCCCCGGAGGCTTACAAATGGCTAACTATTTATAGGGAGATATTAGGTCTTGAAGTCCTTTGAGGTGTGTTTTCTGTGTGAGAGGATTGCACTTGGTTTTCATGTGTGAGAGGGTTCTTAAAGTCATCTTAACCCTTGAAAATCCTTGGAGCCCAAGTAGAGTAATCTCAACCGTTTGAAGTTATTGCCCAATGGTTGTACTTAGGATTGCCAGCTTGTCCTTGTTAGTTTATGAGGTGGGGAAGAGTGGTGGTGACGTTTTTGGCCGGATGTGAATAGTGCCCAAGGTGTGTGAGGTGTTATGAACGTGACAGGGGAGGTGGGGTTTAACTAGCAGGAAACCAGGAAGATGTACAGTGTTTGTTTCATATGAATGAGTTTGGGGTGTTGGCATAAGTGACCCTTCACTTTGTATATGTTTGTTGCAATTTAATTCCTAATGTGGTGAAGAGTTTATGGGATGAACATGTTAGGTCCTTGAGAGTTATACATGTTATTGCAAATCCAGTCCTTGTGGTGGTGAAACTTTGGGGATTAGCCAGATTTGGCCCTCAAGGGTTATAAGTGTGATTACACAGTTAGTCCTTTTGTGGTATAACTTTAGGGGTTTGGCAGAAATAGCCCCCTAAAGTTATATATGGCATCTTTACAACTTCAGTCCTTGTATCTTTTATTCCTTGGTTAGACACTTAGTATTTGGCAAATTTGGTCCCTAAAGTTGTATTTTCTTTGACTTGATGACTTCTTGACTTTGTCGGGGTTGACTTTGACTTTTGTTGACTTTGGCTTCGATTTGACTTTGTCTTTTCCATGCTTTTTTTTGATGAGTTTGGAATTCCCCATACCGGTCGGTTTTGGTCGTTTTTGCGTTGATTTTTGTCTCTTGTTGTCGGAATATCTATTTTCTGCACAATATAAGTGAAAACATACAAATACAATGTATTTTTGGTACGTTTTGGGTCATTTAAGTCTGATTTTAATGATGAAAGGTATGTGTAATTAAACGTATACCAGTGTAAGAATCAACATGTATTATCAATATGTAGTTTTGATTGTCTTGAACCAACATCAAGTAACACAAATGTAAATTCCTACCTATTTTGTATTTTCAAGAGAGAGGTGTTTATGTCAGACATAAGTGAGGTCTTGCTTCGGCTATAATTAAATCAGTTTGTTAGTACTGTGATTGCTTCATGAGGAATTCCTCTAATAGGGGCCATGGGATCATTTGCAGCCTACAAATCATGGAGTAATGCAGTCAAAACTTTTGTTCCACTGGTTCACCGTGTTATGTAAGTTAAATATAACCCTTCTCTGTCACGGACACGTTCAAGGAAAAATAAACTTTTTTAGAGTTTTTATCTAAAATTCAATTAAAAACTGAAAACTTGGATTATGAAATTGCGAAACAAAATTTTAAAATCGGATCAATACTTCCATTTGAATGAGTAGGAATAAAGAATCCATGGATGAAGATGGCTTGTATTTATTGCAGTTAATGATGTAAATGGTAGGTGAATAATACCTGATGCAAAGTAAAGGCCTGCATACGTTCTTCATAGCATATGTTTTATCCGGTGCAACATCGGCTTAGTTTTTGGTAGAACATCCGTTGACTTTAAAAAGAAGCGATTGCAAAAATGCAAATAGTTTTATCCGGTTCAAATAGTAAAAAATGGGTAACTCGGGTGTATGATTCATGAAAATCCCGGTAGGATTTATTATTGAGAGCTATTGAAATATTGTAATCGCCCTATATTCCTTCAAAGTGAAGCGCATGTCTGCATATCAGTCATATCAGTGACACCGATGCTTATTGTGGTCAAGATGATATTTTTAGTATTTCACGAATAAATACTAAATCATGTGAATCATGGAACACTCATTTGACTTCATAAACCTACCTTGAAAAGAGTTTAGAGAGTGAAGCTCCAAAAATTGTGTCATAAACAATGTTAAAGCCCTTATGCAAATCCGCAACCGCAAGGACTACGTAGGAGACACCTCTCGCCTTCCTGCAATGACATGTATTATCTTTATACTTGTTTGCTAATAAGAAAAGAACATCTCGATTTTTTGGTGCATTATCTCACCCAAATACTTAACCAAAATGTTTATTCCAAGTGCCAGCAACATATAAATTTCCATCTGGGTAGTAAGAAGAAACATACACATTCGCTTCGCCAACATCTCTTGTATATAACACCCCAAAAAACTGATAAAAAGTTTCATGAGTAAATTTATGAAATCACATAACCATACCCAGCGAAATGTTGCTAAATTAATACATTTATAGATGAGTATACACAAACCAACACAAATGTATAAGATGAATATACACAAACTATAACATTTCACATTTTTAGGTCATTTACGACTTCATTTATTCCATTATTTATTTTTAGGCTTTCACGCGTTCGCTTTTAAGTTTTACAGTTAAGCTAAATCGCGTAAACTAAAAATGATCATTTAACGTAAACGAGTATCAAACAATTAAATGTCTACATCAAGTAAGTGTTATAAAGTTATTAGGATGATAATTTATAACTCTACGCTTTTTATTTTTATTGGTTACATAAAACGTTTACGTATCGCAATAAAACTAGACTTTTGCATGCATGGCAAACCATAAACCCACCTATACTTCAACAAATATCTACTATAATACCCAATACCCGAAAAATTACTAAAACACTTACAAAATCAACCCATAACCTGATCTATATACAAACACACATATCTTTTGAATTAAATCCCTAAAACCTCCACTAAGTCATCTTTTTCATAAAGTAATATATCCTTTAACCACCATATAAACTCTAAACCTTAATCCACCATGTATAAACTCATTTCTTGTCTCCTAAGCATGCAAGGTCACAGCTAGAAACATGGAGCAAAAGAGAGTGATATGTGCTATTTTACACATATCTTTTACCTTATAAAACGAACCCAAAAGACCAAAAACATAATAAAAATGGAAAATATATGCTTGTTTTTGTGTTTATGTATGTGCAGGTACGGATATTAAAGAAATGGACAAAATCAAAGACAAAATAGACAAAACCGGACGCGAGAAAGAAAGAACGTGAAAAGCCGAGGCAAAAGTGTGCATTTTTCAAGGCAAAACCCAAGACTAGCCCGAAAACCTAAAAAAAAATTCCAAAACCGTCAAAGAAATAACACTGTTAGTCCCTAATTCATAAAAGGACTAACGGTCGTTAAATCTTATATAACCAAGCCCAAAATGCAAAACCCGTTATCCCCTTAGCCCAAGTCAAACCAGGGTTAAACCTGGTCAGACTTACCAACAAAAAATGGGCGGGAAAACCCGTTTCTACTGTTCACCCATCGTCCCATTTTTACCCTGCACCCAAATTAACCCCGTTTAATGAATTTTAACCTTTCTAGAAGCTCAAGATGCTACTCAGGGTCATAAGAAAAGCATGTGCACCTTTCATAGATGCCACGCCGGCGATCCGTCACATCACACACAAGATTAAACGGCTGAGATCAAAAGTTGTTGATGAAATTGAAGATTCAAAGGCGGGGATTCAAGGCTTGGAACTCACTCATCTTTACACTCTCAAAAGAAGCATACCAAAGGCACCTCAGCTCTCCTCATTTCACTATAAATAGAGATAGAAAGTTAGATATAATTTGTCTCTAATTTATGCTTTAAAATTGGTTTACCAATTTACTTTCCTTGTAATTTACTTATCAGCACCTTTATTTACCTTTTCAATTTCCTTTCCCGTATTGTACTATTTCCTTTTCAATTAATAAAAAAAATCCAAAAATATTGTCCATTTCCATTGTACTGTTTCATTCAACCTTCTCAAATTACTGTTTCAATCATTTATAGTTGTTTTCTACTGCTTCATTTGAGCTTTTGGATTAGACGTTTAGTGTTCTCATTTTGAATTCGAAGATTTGGAATCTGGTTTTGGTGTTTGGATCTATAAGCTTGCTTAAACTTAGGTGATAATTGTTTGAATCAGAATTATAGCCTGGACCTAGGGGTGTTAGGTTAGATGGTTAGGTCTTCATCAAGATCTAAGGACCAATTGTAAGTCTTCATTTACATTTTGCAGCTCATTATTGCATTTACATATTCTTGCTTATTCTAGTGTTAAATTTTGCTTTTATATGACTTGTTTGCTTATTTTGATTATCTGTTTTTGATTTGTGCTTGTTGGATTCTAGTTTTCAAGTTTGTGCTTTAAATTTGATTAAATTCCATTTCTATTAGCATAATCTGTTTTGCTGTTGTTCAAGCTTATTAGATGGAGTATATTTGCTCATTAGGTTGTTAGTTAGGAAATTAAGATCTGGTATTAAGTGTTTATGTTTTAAAAATAATTTTTACAAGCTTAAATTGCAAAACTGTCATGATAAGGGATGTTTGGCTTATGGCAGTACTAACTTAAGTTAGTACTGTCTATAGCCATTTTTCTTTAAGGTTAAATCTAGCAGTACTAACTCTCAAGTTAGTACTGCTAGGCTTATTTATGCTTAATTTTAAATATTTTAAAGCTAGCAGTATTAACTCTCAAGTTAGTACTGCTATGTTTCTTAAAACTTATTTAGGCTTATCATTGTGCTTATTTTTGATCCTTTGAGCTTATTAATTTTAGGAATAAGTAAATTTTAGCTAATCTTAGTTTGTTATTAGCTAAATAAGTTTATATAGCTTTTAGGTGAAACCTAGCAGTACTAACTCTCAAGTTAGTACTGCTAAGCTTATTTAAGCTTAATTTTAAACCTAGCAGTACTAACTCTCAAGTTAGTACTGCTAGGCTTATTTAACCTTATTTTTAAATAATTTGTTCATTTTCCTTCGTAACTTGCTTATTAGGTTAGAATTTTAGTATAATAGTAGCTTAAAGTTCTTAAGTCTTAGCTTATTTCAGCTGTTTGAGTTTTTAAAATTTTAAAAAGCCAAATAAAAGTTTAATGTACTTTAATTTTTGATAATTTAGGAGTTTTAATTGTCGAGTTTGTCAAATTCCCGTTTACGTTTCATGCTTTCGTGTTTAATTGTCATTGCTAGCTTATTAGTTTTCATGCATTTATCTACTTGTCATTTATATTTATTAGGATTTAGAAAACCAAAATCAACTCTTGTTAATACCATTCAAAACGCGCGATCACGGACTTAACCGATTTTCAATTCACACTTCGTCGAGGGAAAACGACCCGGGAGGTTTTTTTGAGACTACTTTGGTTAAAAGTTCGTTTCTAAAACCCGACGGTAAATACTGTCTATACTATTATTGATTATCTTCCTTATTATTACGTATTTATATGTTATATATATATGAATTAAAAAGACGTGATCAGTTTTTTGCGCCGCTGCCGGGGAAGTGTGTTACGATTATCACGTTTCGTTCGAAGATTAGTGTTTTTGAAGAACCTTCCTTGTGAAATTATTTTCTGTTTGTGAAAATTTTACACTTCTATTTTGTTTTATTTTACTATTAAAAACAACCATTTGTTAATCGTTGTTACGGCTCACCTTTAGATTACGTGCTATAAGGGAAGTTTAACGCGGATTTGATTAACATCACCCAAAAGGAGAAGGGTTATTCTAAATAGCGCCTCGCGCTTACCAACTCCTCCGCTTTCTTGTACGTATTTTTAGAAAGCTACCGTGCACGTTTGATTTTCGATTACCAAAAATATTTTTCTTTCTTATTTTAATTCCTTTTCTTATGAATTATTTTCAAAATTTAAAAATATTCTCCTTTACCCTCAAATCCGTTTAATTCTTTCTTCTTTATCCTCTTATCCGTTTAATTCTTCGACATGTCTTCGTATAACCATTTTTGTTGCTCGTATTGTGGAGGTCCGTTTAATGGTGGAAACTGTCCGAGCTGTAGCAGTGTAGGATCCGGAGATGAGTTTGTCTATGACCCAAATCCTTATTCTTATAATGAAACACCAAACTTCTTCAACCAACCTCCACAATACCAATACGAGACATACTCGTGTGAATTTTGTGGAGGGAATTCTCATCCAGGTTTCGATTGTCAAACAGGGAACACACCCGTCTTTGATCAGGGTCCCTGTTACAATCAAGACTTTAGATTTAACCAACCTCTACATTATTTTCTGAGTCAGCAACAACAATTTCCTTATGAAAATTGCAGGGATCTTCATGAAAATTTTCAGTATCAACCGATAAACCAAGATTTCTATAATTCTAATTCTTCCGGTTTTGACCACTTTCAACCCCCGCAGTTCCCCGACATTCATCAAAATCCTCAAGAGACGAGTAAAGAAATTTTGCAAGCTCGAGAAGACTTAATGGAAGCTATACAAGCCTTTTTAAAGGAGTATGATCATATACCTCCTAATGAAAAGTGCATGGCTTTATTGCTCGCTAAGGAGAGATTTCTTAAGATTAAGCAAACTATGGAAGAAGATCAGAATCAACCTGAAGTTATGCAAGAATTGCTTCTTAAACTTATGAATGATTTACAAATTCTTAAAGGAAGTCAACCAGAGAAGAAGGAGACGGCAGCTCAAGGTTTTATTCCATATTAGAATTTTTCTATGATTGATGATGAAGAAGCTAGAGACAACTTTTTGGAAGACGTTTGCACCTTCTTAAGGAAGTTTAGTCGTATACCTTTTTGGAGTAACACCAAAAGTTATATTGATAGCTTGGGAATGTTTTGGCAAAATTAAAGATGCTTTGATGGACAAGCAATATCAACGAGAGGATATTCAAGAATTGATGAGTAAACTCCTTGAAGATGTGCGAAATATTAGTGAAGAGTTTTCAAAATATATTAATTGTCCAAGCTGGAATCGTCCTCTTTTCTACTTCGACGATGACGATGATGAGTATACTGTTATATGGAGAAGGCCTAAACCGATTACACCTGATAAACCATCCGAGGAGCCCGAAGAGCCTCTAATCATGGGGGAAGAGGAACTTAGCACTATTTCTGAAAAGGATAAATCTAATGTTGAGGACCTCGTCCTAATTCCAAGTGGATCCAAGGGTTTTTCCGATGATATTTGTGATAATGATCATTTTGATGTTGAATCATTGCTTAGTCAAGATATTCCGATCACGTCTCCTAAGATCTATTTTCTTTCCGAGGAGTTCGCCGATGAACTCGCTCCTATTCCACCGGGAATGGATGAAGACGAATTTGATAAAGAAGAAGATGATTGTTATGATGATGATACTTTGAGCGATGACGATTCTTTTGGAAACATCGATTATGTTGAGGTTTCGCCTCTCGATTTTGAGCTTGTCAGCTTAGAAGAGGTTGAGGACGTTATTCTTCGTGGCAAATTGTCAAATGTCTATCATCTCATTTCTAAGATTGAAGCATTAAATGACAACCCCACTCTATCTTCTTTTTCTTATTCTGATAATTCTTTTAGCGATCATATGGAAGAGACGAGAAGTGGTAGTACCACTACTCATGCTGATATCTCTCTTTCCGAGTATGATTCATTTCTTTTTGAGATTGTGCCTGATCAGGAGGGGTTGATTGGCATTGATAATTCAAATGACTCTCTTTTAGAGATTCCTGAGTTTGAATCATTTTATTTTAATGATCCGTCATTTCGTCGTCCTCCTCCGGAACCACTGGATGTTGAGATTTGCTTAAATTTTGAGCCTGATACGCCTGTGATTAACAATTTTGTTGAGCTTAATGAAGACGAATGTTTTGACCCAGGAGGAGGTGAGATTGTTTTATCTCCAAATGTTGAAGATGACGATTCCTTCACATTTTTCATTCGAATTTTTCTCCCATTTCTCACCTATCCTGTGGATTCTCCTTTACTTCTCTCCACCAGGAGTGAAGACACTATTTTTGACCCCGTCATCTTCACTTAGAACCGGTGGCATCTCATTGGGATGGAACTTTCATGTGCTTTAATGTTTATCCAAACATTAATGAAAGCCCGATTAAGATTTTCTTTTCCATTTGCTCCCTCATGGACAACTTAATTCAGGGTCGAGTCAAGTTCATGACTCGGTTAACAAAAACAAGCATTTTTATCTTCTTATCTATTTTCTAATAATTGATGTGAGGAGGCTTGTCCTTTCATTTCTTATGTTCCGTGTTTTGTGGTTTTATGTCCAGGATTGCCCGGATTTTGAAGACTCTCGTGCTCATGGTTTTGTCCATTCATATACATTCGAGCTTCATATCCTCAGCTTCATTTAGGGAATCCAATATCCTAATCTTATCGATTAACGTTTATCTTTAGCATACTTAATAAACGGCTTTAGATGTGCGTAGAGAACCCTTAATACCTGAATTATGCCTTGGAATTAGTATGGGGGTGCCAGTCTCACATTGAGGACAATTTCGACTTTTTTGAGTTTAGTATGGGGTTATAAATCCTTAGACTAGGTAACATTGTGGACAAAATTTAGTTTTAGTATGGGGTTAGTATATCTTCGATATGTTCTCTGTACCTACCTTTGCCCCGTTGTTCTCAGTATCCCGTTTTCCTGTAAATTTTTAAATTTTTAAGCCTTAATATTATACCTACAGCCGTTGTTCTCCCGTAACCCGTTTTTTTTCCACCAAAATATGTGATTTATGTGAAAAATAGCAAAAATTTAAATTTTTTTTTGCATGATAAAAAAAAAGAAAAAAATGACAAATGTTGGAATAAAGTGATAAAATAAGTGTTGTAACACAAATAAATGTGAGAACAAAAAGTAAATTTTGACCCGACCGGTTTTATATCTTAGCTTTTCTCCTTAACTGAAAATAGATTGTCTTTGCTAATCTTTTATACAAGGAGCTATAAAACGCTAGTCTAGCTTGAAAAGGTCAAGACTTTGCAAGTTCCCATGATTGATTTTAAATATGCAAAGTTCGATTTATTAGAGTTGAGATTGTTGCCAGTCTATGTGACTTGTTAAAGTGCCGATCTTAATTCATTAGGCTAAGTATTCACAAGTTTTTTTATTAGAAATTTTAAATTGTGAAGAACAAGAGATGATAGAGTAGAGTATAAGTTTTGATGCTAAACATAGAATAGTTGGATTTCTTTAAGGCTCACAAGTGTTAATTGTGGCTTTTTCTCCCATTAGCTTGTTTCGCCTTTATATATAATGTTTAATAAATAGAGTTGTGCGGTTTTTTGGTTTATAATTAGTTAATAGAAGTTTTCTTTAGTTCCTTTGTGATTAAGATGAGTACACATTAGGAATACTTAATTTGGCACACTATATGTATCACAATAATAAATATTTTGCTTATCCCTTAAAGAGCCTTAGGGTATATGGGGTAAGTAGAATTTAATAAATGAAATTATAGCCATATATATTCCTTAAAGAGCCTTAGGGTATATGGAATGGATATTGTTGCTTAATTTTTGCTTTAGTCGTTCCTTAAAGAGCCTTAGGGTATATGGAATGGATATTGTTGCTTAATTTTTGCTTTAGTCGTTCCTTAAAGAGCCTTAGGGTATATGGAATGATGGAAGTTATCTTGTTTGTACCTTAAAGAGCCTAAGGGTGTATGGTGCAAATAAGATTGGTCCATTTATGTCTTAAAGAGCCTTAGTGTATATGGCATGAATGGTACCTTGCTTAAATAACCTAATAAAAGCCAAATTTTGGTCGCCTCAATGTGGAATTAATCTTGATGATATTGGTATCTTTTGCAAAGGGCTAGGAGCTAATTATTGCGTTTTTAACCGTTACGCTTTTTTTTGGAATTAATAAGTATCGAAATAAAGTCTTAAAGAGCCTTCGGGTATATGACTTAAATAAAATATTGAGATACAAAATTAGGAATAAGGAAGGAAAAGTAAGTACACAAGTAGCTTTTATGAGTAGTGTTAGCATCATAACTTGTATTTTACAATGATCTTGTTTTCAAGCATAGTTTGGAGAAGTGAAAGTTGGGGACGATGAATTTATTTTGCTTGTTCTATGATCCTAAGTATTATCAAAGAATGACGTAAAAAATAATGTTATGAAGTGTTGAGTATGGAAAATAATGAAAAAATATAAAAATAGAAAAATATTGAAAATGGAAAAATGGGGCATTTCTTAACTATTGATTTTTTAATTCCTTTAGATGAGCACTTTGCTACTTTTCAAGGTGATTAGTTTGGGGGGATTGGAATTTTTAGTTTTAAGCGCGTATTTATTACATTGCGTGAGGACACGGCAATACTTTAGTATGGGGGAATTTGGTATTTGCTATTTTATACATACCTTTTTACTTGTAAAACGAACCCAAAAGACCAAAAACATAATAAAAATGGCAAATATATGCTTGTTTTTGTGTTTATGTATGTGCAGGTACGGATATTAAAGAAATGGACAAAATTAAAGACAAAATAGACAAAATCCGACGCGAAAAGAAAAAACGTGAAAAGCCGAGGCAAAAGTGTGCATTTTTCAAGGCAAAACCCAAGACTAGCCCGAAAACCCAAAAAAAAATAATATTCCAAAACCATCAAAGAAATAACACCGTTAGTCCCTAATTCATAAAAGGACTAACGGTCGTTAAATCTTATATGACCAAGCCCAAAATCCAAAACCCGTTATCCCCTTAGCCCAAGTCAAACCAGGGTTAAACCTCGTCAGACTTACCAACAAAACATGGGCGGGAAAACCCGTTTCTACTGTTCACCCATCGTCCCATTTTTACCCTGCACCCAAATTAACCCCGTTTAATGAATTTTAACCTTTCTAGAAGCTCAAGATGCTCCTCAGGGTCATAAGAAAAGCATGTGCACCTCTCATAGATGCCACGCTGGCGATCCGTCACATCACACCCAAGATTAAACGGCTGAGATCAAAAGTTGTTGATGAAATTGAAGATTCAAAGGCGGGGATTTAAGGCTTGGGACTCACTCCTCTTTACACTCTCAAAAGAAGCACACAAAAGGTACCTCAGCTCTCCTCATTTCACTATAAATAGAGATAGAAAGTTAGATAGAATTTGTCTCCAATTTATGCTTTAAAATTGGTTTACCAAATTACTTTCCTTGTAATTTACTTATCAGCACCTTTATTTACCTTGTCAATTTCGTTTCCCGTATTGTACTATTTCCTTTTCAATTAATAAAAAAAATCCAAAAATATTGTCCATTTCCATTGTACTGTTTCATTCAACCTTCTCAAATTAATGTTTCAATCATTTATAGTTGTTTTCTACTGCTTCATTTGAGCTTTTACATTAGACGTTTAGTGTTCTCATTTTGAATTTGAAGATTTGGAATCTGGTTTTGGTGTTTGGATCTTTAAGCTTGCTTAAGCTTGGGTGATAATTGTTTCATTCAGAAATATAGCCTGGGCCTAGGGGTGTTAGGTTAGATGGTTAGGTCTTCATCAAGATCTAAGGACCAATTGTAAGTCTTCATTTACATTTTGTAGCTCATTATTGCATTTACTTATTCTTGTTTATTCTAGTGTTAAATTCTGCTTTTAAATGACTTGTTTGCTTCTTTTGATTATCTGTTTTTAATTTGTGCTTGTTGGATTCTAGTTTTCAAGTTTGTGCTTTAAATTTGCTTAAATTCCATTTCTATTAGCATAATCTGTTTTGATGTTGTTCAAGCTTATTGGATGGAGTAGATTTGCTCATTAGGTTGTTACTTAGGAAATTAAGATCTGGTATTAAGTGTTTATGTTTTAAAAATCATTTTACAAGCTTAAATTGCAAAACTGTCATGATAAGGGATGTTTGGCTTATGGCAGTACTAACTTAAGTTAGTACTGTCCATAGCCATTTTGCTTTTCGGTTAAAGCTACCAGTACTAACTCTCAAGTTAGTACTGCTATGTTTCTTAAAACTTATTTAGGCTTATCATTGTGCTTATTTTTGATCCTTTGAGCTTATTAATTTTAGGAATTAGTAAATTTTAGCTTATCTTAGTTTGTTATTAGCTAAATAAGTTTATATAGTGTAGGTGAAACCTAGCAGTACTAACTCTCAAGTTAGAACTGCTAAGCTTATTTAAGCTTAATTTTAAACCTATATAAGCTTAGCAGTACTAACTCTCAAGTTAGTACTGCTAGGCTTATTTAACCTTATTTTTAAATAATTTGTTCATTTCCCTTCATAACTTGCTTATTAGGTTAGAATTTTAGTGTAATAGTAGCTTAAAGTTCTTAAGTCTTAGCTTATTTCAGCTGTTTGAGTTCTTAAAATTTTAAAAAGCCAAATAAAAGTTTAATGTACTTTAATTTTTGATAATTTAGGATTTTTAATTGTCGTGTTTGTTTAATTCCCGTTTACGTTTTATGCTTTCGTGTTTAATTGTCATTACTTGCTTATTAGTTTTCATGCATTTATCTACTTGTCATTTATATTTTGTAGGATTTAGAAAACCAAAATCAACTCTTGTTAAAACCATTCAAAATGCACGATCACGGACTTAACCGATTTTCAATTCACACTTCGTCGAGGGAAAACGACCCGGGAGGTTTTTTTGAGACTACTTTGGTTAAAAGTTCGTTTCTAAAACCCGACGGTAAATACTATCTATACTATTATTGATTATCCTCCTTGTTATTACGTATTTATATGTTATATATATATATCACTACAAAAAAAGATGCCTTATAGGACCTTTTTCTGCGACACTTTTTTAAGCAGCGTCCTAAAAACACATCTAATACGACGAGTTAGTTTATGAGTCCTATTATCATGGAACCTAATAGGACATTTCATGTACTGGTCTTATTAGATGAGTTTCATACGACACTTACTCATTTTAGTCTCGTTATGATATAACATAATACGGCACCTGCTATTTAGTTCCTATTATCTTATGTTTTATAGGACACTAAGCAGTAGAGGTCATATTATATGTAATCAAATATGACAAGTTTATACGCGTCCTATTAGATTTGATTTTATAGGACATTTATATGGTTTGGGCGTATATTGAAGAATTTTAATAGGACACTTAGTATACATGTCATATTAAATAAGTTTTATGAGACACTTATATAGTTTGGTTTTATTATAAAAGAAACTAGATATGACACTTAATATTTTAGTCTTATTATCACAATTTTTATCGAGTATTGTTTGTTGGTGTCTTATTGTATTTTACCTTATAGGACACCTAATGTATATGGGCTCTAACATATTTGATATACGCTATCATTGTATTTTACAAACTCAAAATTATTACGTAGATTTATACTAATGTTACGTTGTGATACTACTAGTTTTTTACAATATTTTAACACCTACACAACACTTCGAACCATTTAGGTTGAAAATGTCATTTGACTCATTGAACTCAACTTTAAACATGAAAATGAAAGCTCAGTTGAACTCAAATGTAGTTTTGATTAGGGGTGAGCATAGGTCCAAGACCGGATTGGACCGGCCAAGACCGGACCGGACCGAGGACCGACTTGGTCCAAAACACCAGACCGAAATGGTACGGTCCGGTCCGGGTCGGTCCGGTCTGGTCCGATCATACACGACGTAATCTTCGGGTTTTTGGTAAGCCCGAACCGGACCGAGACCGAGACCGAAACTAACAAAACCCCCGGACCGAGGACCGGACCGCTGTCCGGTAGGTCCGGTTCGGTCCGGTCCTCCGGTCCGGGCCGGTCTCCGGTCCTATATGCTCACCCCTAGTTTTGATCATTGAGTTTCATAGTCAATTGAAGTTTTAATATTTCAATTATATAGTCAAGCCAAGTTTTGCAAGAGTGTATTAGGTTTGGGGAATACAAACATATAGCAGCTATACGAACTTATTCAAATGAAAGTTCTTTACGTGATTTGAGTTTGTGTGAAGATCTAAACTCAATTTTGCGGTACTAGTTGACCGACATGTCAGACACCGTAACACGTTAACATAGAATAAATTTGTATTATAATTGACTCGATTACATCCTAAATTTAATAAAAAAAACTTCTTATATAATTTATAATTTATATTGAATTGCTCATTATAAATTGAAAACATAATTATATCTAATTTTAGTAATTAAAAAATTAATCAATATATCATTATTACTTTAAATAAAGTTAAGTTTTTTTTAAACTAAAATTATTTTTATGAGACGATATATTTCTCACGTTCCCTCCATTTCACCAATTATTTTTTATCCCGCGCCTGATCTTTTTCCCCAATTCTTTTATATCCCGCCCCTTTTCTATATCCCCAAGTTTTTATGGACACAGTTACACAACCAGTTAGGATATAATCACATTGTATAATCAAAAGAAGCATATCTCACATACCACAACCAACAAAAACAAGGTAATTCCTCTGTCAGATTGTTTTACTAACAGTTTAAGCATTATTTTTATGATTAGACTATGTGATTATATCCTAAACTTAATGGAGATCTTGGCGTATCATAATTTTAAACCCTAGTTTTTTGTTTTTTGATTAATTCTGTTTTATTCTTTAAGATTTGTGTAATTAACTGATAAAATTGAGTAAATGATAAGTAGGTGCCCTAAACTTTTGGTTATTTCT